>JACGCM010001215.1:1800000-1952506 GCA_014058105.1 Kingdonia uniflora | reverse complement strand
CCATGAGAGATCATCTTGGAGAGTGCAAATATCAAGGTTCAATAAGCAATAAAGTTATTGTTCTTCACTTTTTCTTATTTTTTACTTTTATCGTAGTAATAGTAGTATGACAATGATCAAGAGATGAGTAGCAAATCTTCTTAGCCAAGGCTAGAGGAAGCTCCACCCAATGTAGCCTTAGTATAGATTGTGTAGCTTAGTTAGAGTAATTACTTTCTCTTTATCCTGGAATATTGCATATTCATATTCCTTCATCCTAGGCCTGACCATAGCTAGGATTAGGAGGAATAAGGAATATAAGTAAGCATCTTGTTTGACCATAACAAGATAGGTTAGGAACATGGAGAAGATAACATAATCTATGCTTATCAACCGGACCATGGTTGAATAAGTCGGTTTAGCGGTAGTTGTCAATCAATAATTATTTTATCTCATGATGTATTGCATATACCCGACCAATGATATGCGATACCGAAATTCGTGAATACTCTAACTAGGTATACTATCTCAAGGTTACAACGGATAGAGTGGAATCACGCCTTGGTTTTCTCTCCAATCGTATCAACACTTTTTCTAGTTTGTGTTTTATTTTAATTTTTTTACTTATAAAAACCCAAAACTCATTCTTATTGGATAAAATTAGTAGCTCAAAACATAATTCGCACCACAAGTCTCTTGGGATACAACCCCGCTTACCCTTGTACTTAACGGTACACCATGCGCTTGTAGGTCTTTTAATACGTCGATTTATAATCGATCATGTTGCTCGCGATAATCTCGGTTAGAGGCTTCATGAGGATGGATACTTTGAGGTCGATATTGTTGTTATAATAAAAGGGCGATTTTTAGACGCTGTGGAGCCTGAGTTATGGGATGACCCTGAGGCTTGCAGTACTCCTCAAGAGACTGTTAAGGGTTTGATGTGGTTTCTGTTAGTACTGAGTTAGATAATCAAGGAGGGGATGAGGATGATAAGGTAGAGTAAGACTGATGTGTATTTTAGAAAAACAATATTTGTTGTATTGATTATATTCGAAGTGAATTTATGGATTGGTCTATGATGAATTGATACGTAAAAATTGTTGTGTAGGACCTTAAGGACATGCACCTCACAATTGAGGGTTTAAAGAAAGAGCTCGATAAGGAGAAAATCTCTTCATATGCATCAGCTCTTCTGACTGTACGTACGAAGGTTTAGGTTAGAAAAAAACATTAGAGTGAGTTATGTGCAGTTTGTTTAGGATGGACCAAAGATGAAGTAGTTAGAAAAGATAGGAGTAGGTACTTAAAAATTCGGCCTTTCCTGCCTAGTGGTAATAGAGAAAAGTTACTAGAAGCAGCCAAAGACTTAATGCAATTGACCCTTTTTTTAGAAGCTGAGATAGATAGTAAGAGAGGGCTAAAAGAGGTGTACCTAAAAATATTAGAAGATCATGGTATTCATCCTGATCCCCTGAGACTGTAGAGCGTATGGCCATTAAAGCGAAAAATCTTCATAGCTTGAAGGTTAAGGAAGTAACAGCTCATTGTGGTGTGTCTATAAGATATACAACTGACTGTAAGATATGTGAGTGACGTATGTAAACTGTTATATGAACGGTTGATATGAGAAACACATATTGGATCGATTTCATGTATGTAAACTATTGTGCAGGCCAAACTTGAAGTTGTCCGATCATGTGAGAAGGATGTTAACAAATGTAATCACGAGTTTAAACTCGAATTCGATATGATCCACCAAGAACTTGAAGAGACTGCAGATCATTATGTAAAATTGGAGCTTAAGTTGACTAACTCAGAAGCGATGGTTAGCGAGCTGAATAAGAAGATAGAGAATAAGGAAGCTGAATTGGGTAGCGTTGAGGGTGAGTTCTTGAGCGCTTAAAGTGAGGTGGAGAAGTTGAATATCACAGTAAAGAGTTAGAAGGAGATGTAAAAAAAATGAAGGGGAAAATTAGAGATTCAGACCGTGCTGAATATCATATCGGAGCCTTAGAGGTGGAAAGAGAGGAGTTAACGTGGAATTGCAATAATGTTAGGGAGCAATTAAGGAAGGAGGCTAAAATAGTTAGCGTTCAAGCTGAGTTGGTTCGTGCTCAGGTTCAAATCAAATCATTGGAAGCAGATTTGGTTTGTGTTCGAGCTGCTGTAAGGAAACCAAACAAGCGAGCTCAAGAGAATGGGGATAAGTTGAATATTGTTCAATTAAGGAAAAAATTTTGGAGGAACTTTAAGGAAAAATGATGATATGTTGAAGAATGCTTGTTTTAGCAAAAATAACGTAAATAAGGTTTTATAGAAAAAGGAGGCGGAGTTGCTAGCGTTGCGAAGTGAAGTATAGGAGTTAAACGAGCATAAAGAGAAAAATCAGGTCGAACGGGGAAAATCTTTAGAATCATTGATGGTAGTGAATGGTCTTGTAGCAGATTTTGAGGGACGCTTAGAAGGAGTCAAGATTCGTTATGCGAAGTCTAATAAAAAAAATTAGATTATAAGTAAGAATTTTACTGACCTGACCGTACCGAATTGAGACAAACTTTCCTTGGATGAGGTGCATTCGAGGGAAATAATGGCAGTAATTGCCTATTTTGTGGAGGAAGTGAGGAGGTTCGAGGGGGAAAGGGACGTGTTACACGACTGTCTGGCTTTGAAGGGTTGTATCTGTAAGGTTGACGTAGATCAAAGTAACTATTTGAACCATATGAAAATTGGTATTGGTGCCATTACGGGGGAACAAGTAAAGTTAGGCAGAGAGGTGGTTGTTGCTAGAGCGCAAGAGTTTGTCTTCTAGAGTTCCGAATGTCGGTAGATATTCATCTGATATACTCCAAAAAGGAGCGGCATAAAGAAGTTGTAAACTATTTTCGTTTCTGTATTGTAGATGCTAGATAGATGAAAGGTAGTTTTACCTTTGCTTTATCATTTGAGTTTCAGAGATAGTAGATGTGTATTAATTAAAAGCTGGTATTACCTTTGCTTTAATCTTTTGAGATTTAGTAGATAAATAGATGTATAATTGTAGAAAGTAATGTGGCAGGAAAAACTTGAAAGCTTTCATTGATGAAAAAATAATATACATACTGTTAAAGATTGTAATATTCTTTTGGAATGTAAGGAATAATAGTAGATGTATTATGTGCTTGGAAAATTAGGGATTTAATGATAATATCATTTCAATCTCCTAGTGTTCCAAGGGCTTGGTATTCTAACGCCGTCCTTTGTCATGTGGTAGTAGGATCCAAGACCAATTTGTCCCACAACCAATAATGGACCTTCCCAGTTCTCTGCGATATTCCCATCATTTAACTCTTTTCTGTTCTTGGGAATCTCTTAGAGGACTAGGTGATCAATTTCGAACTCGCGACTCTGAACTATTTTGTTGTATGAACTGGCTAATATATGATGATATCGACCTAAGTTGGCAACAACTTGAGCTCGTGTTTTGCCAATCCAGTTCATATTGTAGGCTAACTCGAACTCATTTTCTTCATCAGTGAGCTCGTGATCTTTGATGGGACGATGATATTTTGTTGGGATTACGGCTTCTGTTTCATAAACAAGTAGGAATGGGGAACATCCTGTTGATTGTCGCGGTGTTGTACGGTAGGCCCACATGAGTCTCTTCTTGATTTTATCCATTATAATTTTGTTCGTGATTTTGGCATGCCCATTTCCTTGGAGGTAGTTTGGATTGGATGATGAATGAATTATATTGTGTTTGTTGAGAAATCCTACTACCTGCTCTCTGACTAACTGTGGTCTGTTATCGATCCGAATCAGGCGGGGGTAACTAAATCGTGTGATGATATGTTCCCAGATAAATGAAATAACTTCTTCTTCTCGAGTTTGACAGAGGGGAACTACTTTAACCCACTTCGTAAAATAATATGTTACAACGAGTAAGAACATTTGGTTACCCAATGTATTTAGAAATTTTCCCACAAGATTCAGTGCCCACCTCTTAAAAGGCCAGAATACTTTACTGGCATGGAGCTCGAGTGCAGGTACTCGTATCATGTTACCATATCATTAGCATGCGTCGCATTTTCATGAATATTCCTCAGCGTGCTCTCATTCTGGGCCAGAAAACTCCTTGTGTAGTTGTTTTGTTTACAAGTGAGCGCTCTGCGGTATAGGAGCCACAAGTTCCTTCATATAGATCTTTTAACATTTCGTCAGCTTCTGTCTTTGAGAGGCACTTGAGGTACGATCCAGTAACCAACCTTTTATATAGGTCGTCCTTCTGAACTGTGTAACGCTTCAAGTTTTTAATCAACTATCAGCGCACTTTTGGATCTTCTGGAAGTAGCCTATCACACTTGTTCTCTGGCCGATATAAGCGAGGAAAGGCTTCCTCCAATCATCGTCCTCCTCTTTATCGCCCCCAATGTTGATCGCGTATACTATTAGGAGATCAATACTGGGGTTTGAAATCACTTCGATTTAGAGATACCTTTCTTTGGTACTTAAGACCCAGTCTAGGTAAGCCAAGGAATTAGCATGTCAATTCTCTCCACGAGGTAATTAATCGAGAGTGGCTTTTTCGAATCTGCTCATTATGTCAGCAACTAGGGATGCTTAGTCAACTGCTTTTCCATTCTTCTTGTATCGTTCAGAGTAGTGATGGACTATTAGTAAGGAGTCTATATAGACCGATAGCTCAGGAACTTTGATCTCAAATGCCATGTCTAAACTATAAATTAATGCTTCATATTTTATGACGTTGTTTGATGCTTTAAATTTTAATCGAATGGACTTCTTAATTCTGCTATTTGAGGGCGTAATCAGTACGATTTCAATTTCTGACCCTGTGGGTCCTACTGATCTATCGGTAAGAAGTCTCAACCCTTCTATGAGACCCACGCAGCTCGCTCTTTAAAAGGCTTCAAAGATGGATTATCTTTGACTTCTTCTGTTAGATTTGGATAGTACTTTCCCAATCTGGATCTTCTACTAGGAAATCTACTAAAAAATCAACCACTACTTGACCTTTTTTTGAGGTTCCTTATTCAAACTTCATGTCGTGATCCCCCAAAGTGACGGACCATTGTTGCACTCTGCGTGATTTATCCTTTTTCGATAGCACTTCCCAAAGGGGATAATTTGTCATGACCTTGACGAAATGTGCTTAAAAATAGTGTTTGAGTTTCTACGAAGTGTAGACAAGTGTGAGGAGTAATCGCTCGATCTTAAAATATATTATTTCTTCCGGTGTGAGAGTCTTGCTTATAAAATATACTGGCTTCTCAATCTTTCCTTCGAGCCGAATAAAAACTGAGTTGAGAGAGCTATCTGTAATGGCGAGGTAGATGATCAATTCCTCATTGCCTATCGGGGTACTCATTATAGGAGATTTCCCAAGATAGATTTTGAGTTCTTGAAAAGTATATTCACATTCTTCTTTATAATTGATCTCTTCATTATGTCATCCTTTTCCTCTTCTGGTAGATCCATAAAGTAGCATTAACAACCATCGACATCGATCTGAAGACTTAGAGACGAATCTATTGATAACTGCAATCTTTCTAGTGGGCTTCTGTACATCTTTATTTATTTGTGGTGATGACATAGAGATTAAATCTTGAATCTGATCTAGATCAGCTTCGATTCCTTTCTTGCTGATGAGATGTCCTAGGAACTTGCCAGAGTACACTCCAAATTAACATTTATCTGGATTGAGCTTCATTCGGTACGATCTTAATATGTTGAAGACTGTATCGAGATGTGCAATATGATTCTCCTTCTATAAGCTTTTGCAGACTAGATCGTCAATATATACTTCAACGGTGTTCCCCGAGTATTCTTTGAACATGTGTTTCGCTAACCTTTAACAGGTTGCTCTAATATTCTTCAGTCTAAAAGGTATGACTTTGTAATAGTAGAGCCCTCTTTCAGTAATGAAGGTTGTCTCTTCCTGATCTTCGTCAATGAGGGGCATTTGGTTGTACCCTGAAGCACCGTCCATCATAAATAGTAGATCATGACCTGCAATAGAATCAAGAATTTGATGAATGATGGGAAGAGGAAAACTGTCTTTCAGTGTGTGTTTGCTTTGATCTGGAAAATTTACACAAACTCAGACTTTCCCATTCTTCTTTAGAACTGCGACAATGTTCGAGATCAATTTCGGGTACTTAGGTTCTCCAATGAATCTGACCTCGATCAATTTATCGATTTTACTATTGACTACATCTCTGGAGCGAGGTGAGAGCCTCCTTAATTTTTGCTTGACTATCGTAGCTTTATCTTTGATGCTCAATGTGTGACATACCTTGGTTGGGTCAACTCCTGACATTTCTTTGAAAGTTTAAGCAAAAATATCTCGGTTCATTTGTAAAAAATGTATGGAAGCTTCTTTCTCCTGTTGAACAAGTTTGGCTCCAATACAAGTACCCCTGCTAGGTCTATCGATCTAAATCTACTATGTAGGTTCTAATGTGAAAGGTTGAACATCGGTGTGATTAGCTTTCTGTAATTGCTATGCAGCCAATCTGTCGGATGTGTCAAGCATGGCAGATACGGTATTTTTGCAAGCTCGTGAGAGCTTTTGACTTATTTTGATCACATAGATACCGTCATTGTATTTGAAATAAAGTATTTGAGGGTATATGGATAGAATCGCTTCCATGTTGTATAACCAGCAGCCCCATTATCCCCAGGTATCGAGATTTTACATTGATGATGTAGAAAATAGCGTCGATAATGGTGGGTCCAACGGTAATTGGTAGGATGATATTTCCTACCCGCTCTTCTTTAAATTCGTTAAAACCACTGATATCGATATCGCTTGGTAAAACTTGGTCTGCTAGTCCCATTTGTTCGATTGTGCTCTGAAAAAGGATCTCAATCTATCATCATGGTATGCATGACAAATTTTTTCATCTTACACATAATAATCAATACGTTATGATGTGGAAACTTAACATAACAAATGTCGAATCTTCAAATGAAATTCCAAATCATCGATTGCTAGATTCGGGAAGGAGTTTAGCTTCTTCATCCTGTACTGTGAGGTCAGAGCACTCCGTTAACCTCCTCTTGTATCTCACCGAATTGTTGATTTGGTAGATCTAGATCATGTGGCCGTGGTAGATGTGATACAAGTGTTTTTCCTCAGATTGATCTTCGACCTGAATTATTTCGACTTACATCATATAGCTTCCATTCTTATATCCCTCCTGATCAATAATGCACTCGTGCACTCTCCCGTTTTTGAAAATGTACTCCAGCAATCTCTGTAAAGCATAATAGTTGTCACTTCCATGATGTGTTACCTTGTGGTGCAAACAATACAGTTTGCCTTCGATTGGCTCCAGAGGCTAAGATACACGGTAGAACTTGTCTTTTTCCAGTATAGGATAGATCATTGAGAACCTAACACTCATCTTTCACTACACCAAAATAGGAAAATTGTCACGGTCTTTTTTTTCTTTTGACATGGATAATTGTTGTAGTTTATATGAGACATAGTTTATCAGTGGCAAATAGAGTTGGGGCCATGGTATTTTTATTTTTTAGTTTTCCCACTTTTATTTCTCTCCTGCGCGGTTTTCAATTTCTAATTTTGGGTTCCGCTTGTTTTTCTTTGTTGGAGTTGTTAGAGTTGGTAAACAGGGGACCAAACTCTCAAACTTCTCAAAAATCAAAATTACTTGATCAGAAACTCTAAAACCAAAAATTAAACTCAAGTATTCATCAAATTTATTAATCTTAACAATGGGTTAGTCAATTTTGTCTATATCTCAATTGATGTCGTTGGATTTGCTGATTTACTGATTTATTGCTCTCAGTTCTGCTCAATAATGGGTAAGTTTTCCAAGTTCAAACTCTAATTCCTTTGTAGATTTGCTAATTCTTATGTGATTGAACTATTTTTATGATATAATTAGATATGTTAATTAGATTTGATCTTCTCATCTCTTCTCATGAGATTTTGGCACCAAACACTACTACTACATCTCAGGACAGGATTCTTAGTTTGGATTGCAAGTAAGATCTAGCTTGAGTGCCATATTGTATTATAAAGCACAAACACAATTAAAACTGAAACTAGCTGGGAGAGTTTTGGATGTCCTTCCACTTAGTTGTAAATGATGAACATTTTGTTATGGTATTGTGGGGTGGTAAGTATTACCAAGTAAACACATGTTTAGCTAGAGCCATGGTTTTTATCTCCAGAAATGAAGTAATCAGTAATGTTTCGGCAAGAATATAGAGGCTTAAATCCGTGAAATAGGAATTTTTCTTGAAATATTTGAAAGGTTTAGCATGATTATGTATATTTTGTAAGATCTGGATATTTTCTATAAGGTTTTTGTAAAATTTTGCAAATTCAGATCAGCCAACAACTTAACACTGAAATTAAAATTTTATGCAGAGCCATGTTTTCATCTCCCAAAACAATGTTATCATGATATTGTATTTCTGCAGGAACAAATGGCTTAAACCTGTGATAAGTGAATGACGATGTGAAATATAGGGATCATTTTAATAGGACTTCATACATTTTAACAAATTTTTGTCAATTTTCAAAATTAAAATAATTTTGAACACCCTATGATTTCAGACAAAATTATGAAAAAAGATGCTTCAAAATTTCGTTGTTCATGAAAAAATTAAAATGCCGACAAAATATATCGTCACAATAATTCTGGGAAGCATTCGTACAAGAATTTTTCTTTAATGTGCATGGGTCCATATTGTTAACCAAATAGGAGCAGAAACATAGGATTCCACTTTGAATATCAACATAGGATTCCTCTTAGAATAAGTAGAAGGCAAGGGAACTCTTCTATAATTAGACCACACAACTCAACCCATAATTTGCTTGGGGTTTGATCATCCTCGAAGTCTGTAATATGGTTAGATTAGGTTTTCTCTAATATGGCTATCATATGTTAAAGATCTTTTACAAAATCGTGAGTATGTTGAGTGCAAAAAGGGTTCATTTGTGGTGGAGCTCTTAAAAAGTTTGAATTTTGAGGAATCCTGTATCAGGTTCTATGACTCTCCCCAAGACTTTGACAAGTGCTTTTATTAGAAGTAAAAATGGTAGTTTTGCTGCTACATTTGACAAAAATACCTTATATCAATCTCATCCTCGCAAGAAAATACTGTGCTAAGTATACCTAAGTCGGACCATCTTTTATGACTGGTGGATTTGGCTTTGCATTTCAAAAAGGTTCCATGTTAGTACCAAATATTCTTAAATGTAACAGAAGGGCTCAATTTTTCAAAAATGAAGGAAAAATGGTTTGGAAATTAAACAAGTTGCCCGGACCTGATCACCACAAATTCTTCAACTAGTCTGACTCTTGATAGTTTCTGGGGTCTCTTCGTCATCGTAGGGGTCTCTTCACTTTCATCCTTGTTAATTTTGATAGCCCTGTTCTATTAAGATCATTGAGATATCTAGAGGTAGATTAATCCTGAAAATTCCCTTTGGCAAACAATTGTTATCATCGCACAACATTTTGATACAAAGGTAGATAATGAAGACCCGAGTACTCCTAATGTTGAGGCTACAAGTATTGAAGCTTAATAATAAGTAACGTTATGATAAAATGAGATTTGGGAATCGAAAGGAAGGGGTTTTGATTTTAGTTCCAACCCAGGCAGGCAACAGAGAATCAGGAGAGAT
Organism: Kingdonia uniflora; assembly: GCA_014058105.1. Taxonomy (NCBI): domain Eukaryota; kingdom Viridiplantae; phylum Streptophyta; class Magnoliopsida; order Ranunculales; family Circaeasteraceae; genus Kingdonia; species Kingdonia uniflora. Next base: position 1,942,866 of record JACGCM010001215.1, on the reverse strand, counting down.
AATTTCCAACCCAAAGGTATTTCCTTTTTCATAATGGCAACAACTCATTAATCCAATGATGTTCACTAACACGTTCTGGCCATCAATGAACAAAAAAATAGAGTTCAATGTAATTATTGTGCCAAAGTAGTAAGTGGATTTGCCCGTCTGAAGCAACATTTAGGAGGTATACGTGGAGATTAGTGCCATGTGAACAAGTTCATCAGGATGTCATGGTCAAAATGAGGAAGACTTACTTGAAAAAAGGAGTACAAACCTCAAAGGGGAAGTCTTGTAATTAATTGACTCTGATGTTCCATTGACAAGGGATGTGTGTTCTAACTCCACTGATGAGTCCAAGCAGAGCCCTTTTGTACCCACTCAACCCAATTGCAAGAGAAAGGATAATGTGGCTTGCATTACGCCAAGGGAGAATGTACCAAAAAGGGTTCTGCTTTCAAATAAGATGGGATATTCACCTGGTGTTGCTAAGACTAAAGAAACTGATGAAGACTCATCAATGCATACTAAGAGGAGTGTGGGAAGATTCTTTTATGAAAATGGTATTGATTTTAGCGTGGTGAAATCTCCTAACTTCTTGAAAATGATTTCTGCTGCTGTTAGGTGTGGATCCGCTGGGTACGACGTGCCTCAATGTAATGAGCTCAGTGGTTGGATCCTCCAAGGGAAGAAGAAAGAGATTGACTGTTATGTAAAGGAAGTCAAACATTCATGGGGGGTGATGGGTTGTAGCATCTTGTTGGATGGGTGGGCGAACAGGAAGGGAAGAAGCCTGATTCATTTTCTAGCGGATTGCCCTCGTGGTCATATATTTTTTAGGTCTGCCGATATTTCAGATTCCATTGGAGACGTCAATGCTTTGGTTTTATTGATTGAACAAGTTATTGAGGAGACCGGGGCTGAAAATGTTGTTCAAGTTGTCACGTTTACTATGTTGGGTTGTATGTAGGAAGTGGGTAAACAATTAGCTGAGAAATGCAGGAATATATTTTGGACTGTGTGTACATCTCATTGCATATGCCTCATGTTGGAGAAATTTGATACGATGAGCCCTATTAAAGAAGTGACGAGTAAAGCGAAGATAATTACAAAATTCCTTTACAGTCGTGAAACAGTTTTGAAGCTTGTAAGCAAACATGTTTTTGAGCGGTCTCTAGTTAACTCCTCCAGGATCAGATCAGTGAGACCATCTCTAACATTGGAGAATATAGTGCTTGAAAAGGAGAACTTACAAAAAATGTTTGGCTCGTCCGAGTGGAACACCTCTATATGGGCATCGAGAGCTGATGGAAAGAGGGTAGCTGATTTGATAGAAGGGCCGTCTTTCTGGAGTGAAGCGACAAAGGTCTTGAAAGCAACTATTCCTCTAGTTCGTGCCCTCCATTTAATCAATGGAGATAGTAAGCCCCAAATGAGTTACATATATGAAACTATGGATCAAGTAAAGGAGACAATCAAGGAAGAATTTAAAAACAAGAAAATATGCTACATGCCATTTTGGAAAATTCTCGATGGAATTTGGAACAACATTCTTCACCGTCATATCCATGCGGCAAGCTATTTTTTGAACCCAAGTTTGTTTTATTATGATGATTTTGTTGCTGATGCCGAGGTAGCAGGTGGACTTCTGTGTTGCATTGTACATATGGTAGAGGATAAGAAGATTCAGGATTTAATACTACAGAAGCTAGACGAATAACGAGAGGCTAAGGGCCCTTTTGGTTGGATCAATGCTGTTGATCAAAGATTAGAAATTCCTCCAGCAAAATGGTGGTCCTTGTATGAACTATGGTGTCCTGAATTGCAAAGATTTGCCGTCAGAATTCTAAGTCAAACATGTAGTGGTGCATTAAGAAATGGTCTACAGATGAATTTATCTGAAGAGTTACACAAGATTGGAAGGAATAATATAGAACAACAACGTTTGCTTGATATAACCTTTGTTCATCATAATCTAAGGTTACGGGATTGTGAGTCAAATGCGAAAGGAGATGGAAAAGTGATGAGATGATTGATCCAATGGATGACTGGATTGTGGATGAAGCAGTAACCCCCCAAAGTAGTGTTGATAATGAAGCTTGGATGGACTCAAATACCATTGACAATAAGGAAGAGCCATCAAAGATTTAACCTTAGTGGAGATGAAGAAATATGAAATCTACATGAAGCCTCTTTCTTCTGACTGAAAGAAGTATGAGGCATTTGTATATGCTTATACATTACGGTGGTAGTAATATGTTGTTGATGGAGTCTCCGGTTTCTAGCAGATGTTAAGCCTTGATATTTCTGACTTTTTTGTAAATGCTTCTGAAAGCATCTCACTTTTCTCAACAATGCTCCTAATGTCGAGGCTCCAAGTATTGAAGCTTTACCAAACAAAATTGCTCCATAAAGTTCACCAAGCAATTCCAACCACATTGGAGGGAATTTGTCTGCCTTGGAAGACCAACATACTTTGGCAAAACAAATTTCTGATACTCAAGAGCTATCGTCCTTGGTGAACTTTGACATTTCAAATGGAGATATTCGAGAGTGGTAAAGAATGTTCGACAACAATATCAACCAACTCGCATTTAAGACAAAATCATTGACCTTCCTCCCTTGGTTGATACACTACTTGTATCCTTGTCATTGACTTTATTATCCCAGATCTAGTTGGCTTCGGTTTAAAAAAAATAAAAATTGATATGTTTAATTTATTTAACTACCTTTTGTTTAAGTCACTTAAAATTATTCTTCAATTTCTCATTGTAATATAAAAATATATATTGACCAATCACTATGATGTGATGTTGCAGTTGAAGCTCAATTGGTTGTTGCTGAAGTACAAGATTATTAAGTGGAAAGAAGACACAAAAAACAATACAAGTGAGCTTATATTTGTAAATATTATCGAAGCATAAAAAGTTTTTCATTATATATATGCCAAAGTTTACCATTGACGTTCCTTTCGTAGTATCTATTATTCCGGGTTGTGTTATACATTATTTGCATATTAGCTGGGATGTACTTAGGAGATGCATATATTTTGAAGAGAAAAAATGTAGAAGAAACTTTCATAATTTTACTAGGTAAAAATCTTGGGATGATCTTTAAATAAGCATAAATCGATCTTTGAGATATGATTCTCCTTTTTACTTGTTTTATCTTTATTTTCTCACTTTAAGACAATTTTTTTTTAGCCAGAGATATTAAAGTTCCATGAACATGTCTTCTGCGAATTTGAACAAGAATTGGATGAAAGCAAGTAGATTGACATATGATTTGCTCAATGGTGTTCGGTCATTCATTGATTATATAAAACAAACTTTAGGAGATATGACATATTGTCCTTGCAATAAATGTCGTAATGTCAAAGGGGTAAAAACAATTAATAAAATAAGAACCTATTTAATAACTTATGGTATAGATCAGTCATATACGACTTGGTATTTTCACGAAGAGTCTAGAGATGCTACTGTTGATACATATATTCAGAATCCTAATGAATCTTTAATTACTCAACATGATAACGTTGAGGGACCAAGAATGTTTGATTTAGTTTGACGATGCCATTGGTTATATACAATCTGAAGACCTTAACGAAGGCACCCAAAATGGTTCTTATGAAGGTGCTGATGAATTCCCAGATGAGGAAATTTAGTATCAAAAGTTAAAGGATGATGATTCCCGTCCATTATACCCTTCATGTTCACCAGCTGATACAATGTTGTCGGCGACAATTGAGTTAAGGAGTTTGAAATTAACTTGTCAATTGTCTGATTCTGGCTTCACAATTGAGATATACTTTGCCAGAAATTTAGTATCAAAAGTTGATGATGATCCATTATACCCTTCATGTTCACCAGCTGATACAATGTTGTCGGCGACAATTGAGTTAAGGAGTTTGAAATTAACTTGTCAATTGTCTGATTCTGGCTTCACAATGTTGTTGGTTTTGTTGAAACGACTTCTTCCTTAAGATAATACTTTGCCAGAAAGTATGTATGCTGCTACGAAGATGATAGTGTTTGGGTATGAATTATGAAATTATTGATGCATGCCCAAACAACTGCATATTCTATTAGAGGGAGCATACGACTAAGGAAAAATGTTTTATATGTAGTGTAAGTAGATGAAAATCTGAGTACCTTGCGAGGAAAAAATCATAGTTGTATTTAAAACGTGAATTTTATCTTTTGTCAATTTGCCAAACTTGTTATATAATCCAACACATGGAATGGTTTTTTTTTTTTTTTTTGTAGTTTTTTTATCTACTTTTTTATATTGCATTTCATTTTTCCCCTAATATTTATTCTTTCGTATAATTGTTTACTAATTCTAGCTTGTTTTTTGGTATTGTACAGATGTTTTATTTGCGGTATTAATTTTGTATCTACTTTTGTTTGGTTTTAGGATGATATCACCATCACAATAGACGCCAAACCCTTCAGAGCCGTTGCCTAATCATGACCATGAGCATTCCACTATATCAGGTGAAGGTAGTTCTATAACACTTATTTACTATTGAGGGCTATAAAGACCTTGGTATGTAGATATAACCTAATGATGCTTAGTACGATGTTACTCTTCTTTATTTCTACCTTAAATCATGACGTTATAAGAATTTCAAAAATTTTATGGGTCCAAATGTGACCAAAAAGTTTATACAAAGTACCGAGCTTTTGAGGGCACAAATTATGGAGGGTAAAGAATTTTATATTAATTTGGAGAACCGATTTTCACAATACAAGGCTGAAAATGATGGTAAGCTTAATAGTTTGAGGGACATGGCAACATCTCTTAGATCATTTGAACATGCTGCAAACCTATTGTTAATGTTGATAGATCACGGGTATGGATTAATTATGTGGTTTTTCTCTTAAATTGTTATTTTTTTTACTAATATCAGCACAACATGTTTTTCATTTTTAGACGTCTACACCTCTTTTGGAGAAGAGGCAGTTGCTCATTTTTTGAACTTGCATGAGCATATTGTGGCATCTGGGAGGGCGTTAGTAATTCCTGGTTACCAGGAAAGCGAGGAGGTGGAATATGAGGTTATTGTTGATATAATTTTTGAGCATGGTTCCCCGGTCTTTGGTCAACGTAAGGTTTTCTTTGACGAGTTTTTAATTAGCACGAAAATCAAGTACCCGAGAAATTTTTTACGTTTCGCCTATTAGGTGATTATTCTTCCTAACCCCTTTTACATTTTTTAAAATTCTTTTCGTTATCCATTTATCAAGTATAAGTATAATGGGTTTGACCTTTATATTTATTTGTTATTTTAATTTTCTTGTAGGTGCTTCCCGTCGTTGGATTCCTTACTTTTTTGGATGCTCATAAGAGATTGAAGATGTTTCCTATTCTTGGATCTGTTATTCCTTACTTTTGTGGATGCTAGCTTATAATGGATTAAAGATGCCTCCAATTCTTGGATATGTTATTCCTTACCTTTGTGGATGTTTATAATGGATTAAAGACGCTTCCTATTCTTGGATCTGGTACTACTTCCGTGTTTATGTTTTGAACACCGTTCTCCTAATCTTTTGCTTTAGAAGCCACTATTATCTCCATTTTTTTGTACTTTTTGGTATGTTCATGGTTTCCTTTTTATTCATTATAGGGAAGATGTGTATAGTTCCTTTTTGAATTGGTATATATATGGACAATGTACATGGATCTTTGTTTACTAATATTTATAAATAAACTAGTTATTATGAATTGTCATTTTTGTTTACATACATTTGCTCATTAGAGAAAATGGCAGGTACATCGAGAATATTACAAATTTTACAGGTTTTTGTTGATTTATTTTTAAAAAAAAAACAAATAAAAAGTAAATTACCATAAACTTAGGCCGTGGCAAATTTTAAAGTATTTAACTCAGGCTAAATCCGTAGCAATATTATTAGCAATGGACTAAATTAGGGACACATACCGTACAATACTACCGAATATGTCTGTGACAAAATAATTGTCATGGATAAACTAAGTAGTACAATATATGACAACCATAGATTTGATCCGTAGCAAAAAATTGCCACACCCATTTTACTATAGACCTCCACCACGGACAATATTTATGGCAAAATAATTGCCACGGATAAACATTGTAGTAAAATATATGACAACCAAAGATTTGATCCGTGGCAAAATAATTGTCACACCCATTTTACTACAGACCCTACCACACCCTTAGTCCGTGACAAATAACGTTTTACCACATACTAAGTCCGTGATATTTTGTTAAAATTTGTGTAGTGTTTGGAAAGACTAGTTTGGGTTATAAGTTGCCTTTTTCAGGATTTGCTTGTGTTTGCTTTAGCTCGCTTTTTATCACCCCGACCATCCTTTTGTTTACTATCTCTATCTGTGTTTTGACCTTTTGTGGTTAGGATGTTTTGAGTAGATTTATGCCTTTTGGTTATCATCCTTTCCAAGTCGACATACTTATTTACCTTGGTAATCATGTTTTCCAAAGTCGAGGGTTTGCTCAAGAACAGATGTTCCTTAGCTTTACAATCGATCTGTAGAGCATTGGTAAACGCTGAAACAACTGTCTTCTGATCGAGATTATCAGCCTTTCAAGCAAGTTCCAAATTTTTATTTTGCAAAGACCTCGAGCTTCTCCCCCTGAGACTATTAAGAGTGTATAAATTCTCTTCCTTGTCTTTGTTGTCAGCGTATTTCTTAACGAAGATATTCTGTACGTGGTCGAATATGAGGATTGAATCTTCAGGTAGAGAATCGAACTATCAGAGCAGTTCTCCCTGTAGGCTTGTAGTGAACAGTCGACACAGAATGTGGTTAAAATTTGAACACAACCCCAATGAGTCTCAGAATTGTTGGATGTGTTCTTTAGGATTTATATATTTGTACTTTTGTATCTTCGAAGTATGGAAACCTGCCAGTAATTCCATATCAAACAACTCTTTGGCGATCGGACTACCTTGCAATTTGGTCAAATCGTCCTTACTACCGAAAATTTAAGCTTCTGTTAATTCTTTGATTCGTTGATCCATGTCTTCCTGTGTGACATACTGAAATGGTGCTTGAACGGCTTGGCGTGCAGGTCGGGGGTTATGAGTACCGCTTCCCTTGCTCAAACGTTCACCAGCTGGTACCCTAGATAGAGGTCGCGACTCCATTTCTTGACGTTTGTCGGGACTGCGTCCTCTGCTAATCTCTAACTGATCTTCCCATCCTAGATGAATAAAAGCTTCTGGTATGTGTAGATTGTTAGATTGATGCCTGAAAGCTCCTTTACTAGTTGCTCCTCGATGTCCCAACCTAACTCGTGCTAAAACTCTAGAGTTCACCGGTATCTGATCACATTCTCTGGGAGGTTGAACTTATTGATTATCTTGCAAGGCTTGCAAAGTAGTCTGCATTGTTGTCATCTTTTTTTCATGTCGTTTAAACTTTGTTTGTCGAGCTTGACGTTCATCTTCGAGTTTCTGTTCGCGAAGCTCTTGACCAAGTAACAACTGACATTCGAGCTCATTTCGCTTCTCTGTCTCGACGTAGAGGTTCGCCCTTAATTTTGTGAGCTAATCTGGTTCGATTAAGATTTTATACTAAACTCCTATGGCTGGTTGCTTTGATGTCACCATGATTGGAAATTGATCGTTGAGTAACTGTATGCCTTAAGATTTCGTAAAAATGTCCAATTTCCCACAGACGGCGCCAAATGTAAGGACCCAATTTCGCAGCTCGAATGGCTCCTACACCAAATGTACCTGTGACACAATTAGTATAAAAATGACAGATGATTTAGCGTGAAAATCTTTGAATAGGTAATAACCACGACCTCGGTTTGAGAATTTAGTAACTATGACTTTATTGCTTGAGACTGATATTTTGATTACAAGTTATGATCTCTTGAGCTAGAAAAAACCTGGTCTCTTCTCCTCTGGAACATATCCCTTTTATAGACCTCACTCTTAATTTGTCTACATGTATCAGCACGTTCTCCTAAATTGGGGGAAGGGTGGAGATTAATTCTGCAACTGCCAGTTCGCGGGAGATAGATGTCCTTGACTTGTTCTATTTTACTTGGAGTGCTCGAGCCACGTTCTTCAGCAGTTCATAGTCCAGGTGTTGTTGTTGACAGCGTATATCATGTGCATGTTGCATGAGTATGGCATGGTATTAGCTCAATAATATCCCAACTCAAGGGATAAGTCCCTACAATGTGTATGTTTGGCACGGCCCTAGCCGGGACCGACTCTACAGTGCCCGGAGTGCAGCGGAATAAGGGACCGTGCGGCGTACACGGACGCGCGGTCGGCGTGTACCAGCCATCTTCACGGGCGCGGCGCGCCAGTGGCATACGACCCACGGATGCTAGAGCGACATCTGGATTATCCTGGATACTCCTGAGGGGTCATCGAATATGTATTCGGTATAGACAACAACGTTGAAGGTTCCCTCAATAATCCCTACAGCGTAATCTCTCACGACGCGCGCGAGATACAGAAAGCACACCTGTCCTGTAGCGGATCAGGGTAGCTCAATATGCCGGTTTCCACATAAGGGACTCATATCTCAAGGGGCAACGAGCCTGGACTAATTATATTGTCCATCTGTAAGGGGCGGTGCGTCTCGGATAGCCCGCGGGGCATAGCGGCGCCATATGAAGCCCTTTTATTGAAAACCGGCCCGCATTGCGAGGCAATGTCCCCTGGCCTTCCCTAGGCCTAGGAGAACTCATAACTATCCCTTGTAGATAGTCTATGAGTCGGGGTCCTTGATGACCAAGCATTAAAGCTCTTTTAGTCATGGGGAGGATCGGACCAAGGTTCCTCCTTAATATAGCTACTAAGTAAATAGTCAACTTCCAAAAGGAAACGTTAAAACATGAGACGAAGCGTACTGGACCTTTTCGCCCCCTTAACTGAATCCGATTGCGACGAAACTTGGCGTGCTGCTATATTAGGATATAGAGAACAAATACATTCGGACAGAACTCAAAACGCTCGGGTAAATTTGGCCGGCGTTCGGTAGGTCGTCACAATGATGGTCCTAGACTGTTCAAATTTATGCAAATATGGAGTTTACATGAAAACTTCATCCCTTTTAGTGCCCAAAACTGGTCATCTGGTGTGTATGGTAATTGTCTGGAATCTTTTGGGTACAAGGTAAAGATGATAAGGCATGCTCTCAAGGAATGGAATAGTAATGTATTTGGCAATGTAGATAGAATCTCAACAGGCTTAGAGACAAAATCACATATTTGGATTATCAGTTGTTAAATTGTTGGGATTAGCAAATTGGGCAGGAATTGGCCACAACTAAACAAGAATATACTTCTATGCTGCACAGAAAGGAGGTACTCTGGAAAGAGATGTCAAGAATCACTTGGTCAAAAGATGGTGATGCAAACACTAGCTTCTTTCACAAGGTAACTCGGGTGAGCAGAAAATTGTCTTCTGTTTCTAACTTTTCTTTACCAAATGACAGTCACACAACATGGAAGAGATCCATAACGCTGCAATCTCATACTACATGAATGTTGTCACTACTGAGCCTGTTAGTATTGATACCAGTATGTTGGACTATATACCCTCTTTAGTCAGTGATGGTGAAAATGCTATGTTACTCCATATTCCCACCATTGAAGAAGTAAATACTCGTTTTTTCAGTATACGTGGGGATATTGCTCCAGGCTGTGATGGATTCACATCTCATTTTTCAGGACTAATTGGGACATCATAAAGGAAGATTTACATGGTGCTGTCAAGGAATTTTTCTATGGGGCCCCTCTTAGGTGATTACTGGCCCATAAATCTTTGCTTAGTAGTTTACAAAGTTTTTTCCAAAATCATATCTACTAGACTTTGTACTCTATTGCCAAAGCTTATATCTAGCAATCAAGGAGCTTATGTTCAAGTTAAGGATTTTGGTGAAAGCATCACTTTAGCTCAAGAACTGGATAGTTATTTGAAAAGGAAAGTCAGGGGACATAATGTGATGGTCAAGATTGATATGGCCGAAGCATATGACAGGCTGGGCTGAGGTTTTCTCAAGCAAGTGGTCTTCAAGTTTGGCTTTAGTGCTAGATGGATTGATCTAATAGGTCAGTGTGTTCAAACTCCATGGTTCTCAGTGGTGCTTCCAGGAGTTTTTAAACGATATTGGAAGTCTTTTAGGGGTCTTAGACAAGGTGATCCCTTATCCCCAATTCTTTTTATTCTAGCTGATGAAGTACTCTCTCGAGGTCTTACAAAAGAGTTTGAGGAAGGCAGAATTGGTTTCTACACTATCTTTAGAGGTAGCATACCCATAACTCATTTGCTATATGCAGATAATTTTCTTGTCTTTCTTAATGGGTGCAAAAGCTCAATGCAGGGTTTGATGAAGTTTCTCTTCAAATATGAAAGTGTTTCTGGACAGTTGGTCAACAAGAGCAAGAGTGGCATCTATCTGCATCACAAGACCTTACCAACTAAGAAAAATATCATTCAAACCTCTTGTGGATTTCAGCTTAAGCGCTTCCCTCCCCTATATTTGGGAGCTCCAGTGTTTTATGGCAGGGCTCTAATTGAGTATTTCAGTCATCTTGTCAACAGAGTACGATAAAAGGTAGAAGGGTGGATGAGCAAGCTTTTATCTGGTGGGGGAAAATTAGTACTTATCAAGCATGTTCGTAACTCCATGCCTATTCACCTTTTATCATGCTCAGAGATTCCTAAAATAACTCTGCAAGCCTTAGAGAAAATATTTGCTGATTTCTTTTGGGGCTCTCATGAAGGCAGGCCTAAAAGGCACTGGATAGCTTGGGAAACGTTATGCAAAAACAAAAATGAAGGTGGCCTTGGTTGAAGACGCATGAGTGACATACAATGCAATTTTGTACTCAAGAGATACTGGAATTCTTTACATAAATAATCACTATGGGCAGATTTCTTACTGAGCAAGTATATGAGACAATGCACTACTCTGACAACTACAAATAGTGCTTCTAATTTGTGGAGGAATATGGTGGGACTAATGAAAACTGTAAAAAAAAATACTGCATAGAATTTGGGGGAGGGCAACTTGGATTTCTGGGTAGATAATTGGTCTGGAGAAGGTGAACTTCAGGTACTGCTGGATGTAGATCCAAATCAAGAAATTCTGGTAAAAGATGTGATTGATAGTCAAGGCATCTGGCATTAGGAACGGCTCAACATTGACATACCAGCTAGTTGGAGACACATGGTTACAAACAGGTATTACATTACAAATGAAGCTGACAAACCTTATTGGGATCTCTCTCAAGATGGTTTCTTTTCTATAAAATCAGCATGGAACTTTTGGAGAGAAGATTTTGAAAAACAAGACAGAATGGAGTGGATCTGGCACCATGCTCTTCTTACCAAAATACAAGTTTTTGAATGGAAATTATGGAATAAAATCATACCTGCGGACTGTGTGGTTCAAAAATATGTTCATTTAGTATATAACTGCTTATGCTGTAAATCTCATAACTCTGAGTGTCTTGACCATCTCTTTGTAAGCAATGATATAGCAAAAAAGATCTGGGGTTATTGCAGTGCAGTTTGTGGGGTTGACTATAACAGTGCAAATTCTCTATGCTACGCAAGGTACTTGGCTGCTTAATGAAAACGCAAAATCTCACATGGGCATCTTAAGGGGTCTTCTACCTGGCATCATTACTTGGGAAATTTGTAGAGCACGATGTGGACTGAAATATGATGGTGTTCCAAACCTTCATGAAGCTGTAATAAAGAAAGTGAAGTAGTGGATTCAAGATATAAGTTTGAAACTAAAGGTAACCAAAGCTGCTGCCCTTTTTGACTTTGTATCTCTGCAGGTTCTTCAACTTCAATCTAGCCACGTCAAAACATCTTTTAGCAAGCTGGGAATAGGTTCACCATATGCTTGTGAGAGCTATAGTATGGAGGAAACCAAACTCTGGTGTTTTTAAACTCAACTCAGATGGATCTACTTTTAGCAATGGCATAAGTTGTGTAGGAAGGGTTATTAGAAACTTTAAAGGAAACCTAGTAATGGCTTATTCTTTTGCTCTTGGTCCATAAACTAATACAAATGCATGTTGCTTTTTATATAGGGTGTGCATTTATATAGTAATGGCTTATTATATAAGGTTGTTTTTTTTTTTTCGCTAAGCAAGCTGGGAATAGGTTCCCCATAGACCAATTTATTAATCAAAGATTGAAAGAATTATATTTTAGGATATTCTTTTACCCTAGCATCCTCATCAACAGTAATACCCAATTCTGGAGGAAAGGAACTGGGGTCTAGAAGAATTTCTCCATTGACTGTTATATAAGTAGACAACCAGTCAGCACCTCTGTTCGTTTCTCCGTACTTGTGAAAGATTCTAAATTCTATTAGTTTGCCTATCATCTGCCATATCTCTTCAATCATGTGAAGACATCTCCAAGGTGGGTCTTTCTTTCTCATTATGTAGTTCACCATATGCTTTGAATCTGTAGCCTCCCGTATTCTCCTTCTCCCACTCAGAATTCCAATGTACAACCCTCTCCAAATTGCTTCCATTTCATCGTAAGTAACACTAATTGGGCAAGATTGGCTAGCAAACCCAACCGTATTAGCCCATAACCACACCTCTGCCTTTCCCCCAAAAGAGCCATCAGCATTTAGCAACCACACTCCCAAAGGGGAGGCTGTTCATTTGCACATCTTCACAACAGTATGGACAAACACAGGGTTGATCTTCCATTTGAAGCAAACATCTTTATTCCTGGAATTGTCTTCCACCTTTTTAATCAAACCACAACATCCCCAAAATGTATATGTGATAATATTCTTAAGGATAACTACCTGGAAGTTATTCTCTCCCTTAAAGATTCTACTATTTTTCTCTTTCCACATATGGTAGACAAAAGAGCAGAAGCTGCGCCAAATAATTTTTGATACTATAAAACTGCAATTGAGCTGAGTTAGCCATCCAACTTCCCAATCAAAGCTACCAGTCTGTCTGACTATACTACTGTGTCTAAGAGCACTGATCCACAAGTCTCTAGCAAAGATACATTCCATAAATAGGTGCTCCAGACTCTCATTTGAGGCAACACAGAAAATACACTATGAATGAGAGAAGACTCTTCTTTGCTACAATCTATCTTAAGTAGAGATGTTTCTTTTTATAACCCTCCAGGTTATGAAACCATGCTTAGGAACAATAATAGGATCCCGACAGACTCTAAACCAATCCGTCACTTCTCTCTTTTCTCTAAAATACTTGTAAGTTGAAGACATTGTGTATTTTCTATATGGATCAGGAGCCCACACCACTTTGTCTTGAGCTGTAACACTGTTGGTAACTGGTACCTGCTCCACAATTTCTTGAATGGCATATCTAATATGCCCAGGAAAAACTCACTTTCTGTCAACTATGAATGTACTCACCTTAGTCTCTTTGTTTAGGTATGAATCATACCTATAAACTTCAACCCACTTGATAAACTCCATAGGGAAGTTCAAACTTTGCAAAATGGTGATCATAGTGGTCCATTGAACAAAGTCATGAGCTTTCTTTATGTCAATCTTGGTAGTGCACTTGGGGACTCCCACATCCTTGTGATAGCTGTGAAACATCTCATGAGCCATAAGAAGATTACCTACAATATTCTTCCCTTCAATAAATGTTGATTGATTATGGCTAACCAACGGCCTAATCACTACCTCAACCTAGTAGTGAGAATCTTGGATATAACTTTGTAAGTCACATTATAACATGAGATTGGTCTATAATCATTAAGGGAACTTGGATTGCTGTAATTTGGAACTAGAGCTATGGAAGTAACATTAACTTGCCTCATAAGAATGCTACTTCTGAAAAAATTCTTAATTGCCTTTGTGAAATCCTCCGTGAAAGTATTCCAACAATGCTTGAAGAAATAAGAATTCCATCCATCAGGTCCTGGGGCTTTAGTAGTATCAATATCAAAAAAAGCTACTTCAATCTTCTCATCACTTACAGCCTTGACCAAGTTCACATGATCAGACTGGTTCACAACATTTTTAGCAACCAGCTCCAACAGTATCTCTGAGCTATTGTTCTGCTTACTTGCTGCCATAATGGATTTGTAGTAAAAGACAGCCATGTCAGCAATTTTAGCAGGGTCTATAATATTATTCCTTCATACTCATTAAGAGTAACGATATGGTTTCTGGCTCTTCTACCTCTTACGATTTTGTGAAAATTGGCAGAATTAATGTCACCTAACAGAAGCCAATTATTTATGGATTTTTGCTTGAAAAAAGATTCTTTCTTTCTAGCAGCTTTGAAATACTCACCTCTAGGCACTCTTTCCTTATTTACAAGCTCCAGATCACAAGCATCAGCTTGCATCACTGTCTTGGCTACATCCATGGCTTTTTCAGCTTCCTTGACACTCACTTAAATATTTCCCACTTTGGTTTTGTTCCATTCTCATAATTCTTCCCTTACAAGCTTCAGTTTGGTATTTAATTCTAACATAGAATTACCATATGTTGGAGTAGCCCGAATCTTCTCCACAATTTCATAAAACCCCTCCTCTTCAGCCCAAAAATTAAAGTATTTGAAAGACTTCTTCCTGGTGATATGATCTTCTAAAATTGTTTTCACCACTGGATTGTGATCTGAGATTCTTGCATTTAGAAAGTTGACTTCAGACAGAGTGAATTTATTCTCCCAGACATCATTGATAAGCACCCTGTCAAGCTTGACCATTATATTGTCTTCACCGATCTTCCTGTTAGACCATGTAAACTTAAAGCCTCTGTGCTTCATATCATGCAGCTTGGTACCCTGCAAGTTTGCATTGTAGAAGATACCTTCATTATTTAAGGGAACACTGCCTCTGATATTCACTGCTAGAGAATGGGGCATTGAAATCCCCCATAAGCATCCAAGGCCCCTTAAAACTCCTTGCCGTCACATTCAAGTCCTCCCACAGCTTACCTCTTTCAGTTTTCTCATTATCTTGATATATTAATTCTAGGGCAAAGTTATATTTCTCATAATGGACAGTACAGTGAATGGCTTGAGAGTCTTCCTTATTACAATTACAGTCACCAAGTTTGTGTCCCAATACAATATAATCCTTCCCTTGTCATTGTGCCTGTAGTTAGCTTCATAGCTCCAGTGAGGATTGATATTTCTCATGGCTATTCCTTCATTACCCTTCTTTATTTTCATTTTTACTAAACCCATAATAGAAATATTGTTAGTCTTAATCATCCTTATCACTTCTTTCTGCTTGAGATTGTCACACAACCCCCTAATATACTAAGCTGTAATCTTTAACATTGAACAGTACTTTTGGGGGACTGCTTCTTAGAGCTCCTGCTCCTCTTCACTTCCATTGCTTTCTTTTTATCATCCTTCAAGTACTTAGAGAATAGCAGAGACTTATCTACTTCAGAGTTCTGCTCACTAACTCCTCCCTTTTTCTTCTTTGAATCCCCACTACTTGGCTATCTCTTAGTGCTCACTTTATCATACTATCCTCCATGTTCCCTACTTCATTGGGCTATGAATCCCAACTTCAACACACTGATTCAAGCAATAAAGTTAGTGGGGTTTTCTTCTGTAGCCTTGTCTAGATCAAGTGGTATTCCAACTTCACTTGCAATTTTAGTAATACCCTTTGTGGTTCTCATATGGAATAGGATGTTCTGTAGGATCAACCACAGAGGTAGAGTATTGATATTACTATCTTCTGACTCAAGGTAAGGCCTCCATGGCCTTATAGGAAATAGCTTACTAGCAACATGTTGATGCTCCTTTTCAAGGACAGCTGTTTTATCTTCTTCACATGGGAATTTGAAAAAATACATATTATAACCTTGCATGGTCATCTCAAAGGTACCCTTCGACTTTCATAAATTGGTGAGGGTGTCTCTAACAAACAGGTATGGCAATATCCTGCCTACAAATCTGCCCACTGAGAATTCCTCACATTGTTTCATAGTGTTGGCATACTCTTTAACTACAAATTTAATGTAGGATTTTTCATTTATGTTAACAGGTGGGGTGCAAGTTGTGTCTTACCTCTTACTGCAGAAGGAGCTACTAGCATAGATGCCCATCTCTTGCTTGGAACTAGAACTGGATTCCTGGCGGTTACGCCATTATTAGCTTTAACTTTGTTTGTAGTGGGTGGCATTAAGTTCGATTTCATTACTCCTTGGTTCAGCCTGTCGTCGCCATTGTTAGTTTCTTCTATTACCTCAGCAGCCCCATCCTCTTCTTCACTGCTGGATTCATCTGCCTCTCCTTGCAAGCTTTCTCCATCAGTTTCATATTCAGTCTCCCCTTCCTCAGAATTGGTATCATCACCAGTACCAGAGTTCTCTTCTGTCTTACCATCTAATTCTGTGTCATTTCCATTACATTGAGTTGTATTGATATAAGAATCATCTATACTCTCATTGTTAGGATTGAGGCCTTCTTCTCTTCCAACTAGTTCAGGACTTTCTTCAAACACTGCAATAGCACAACTTACTGGGTTTAATTGTACAGCATCCTCTCTACTGGTTTGATCTCGTTATCCTTACCAGCCTTTACTCTAGTCAACTTTCTCACCTCTTTCGAGACTAACAAATTTTTAACCTTCTCTTTCTTTGATTTACTCTTCGTTTTCTCCTCCAACACTCCAACATGTGCTCTACGAATATTATACAATTAACTATGATCAATAATTGAATCTGTAAACTAAATTATACTAACCTCTTCTCCTGCTCTTTGAAAAATCTTCTATTATTGAGTCGAGCGACTTCCTCTCTCTAAGGTTAGAGTAGTTTTCCCATTATACAATGAGTAACACTAGGTCCCACCTAACTTGGGCACAACCAATAACACTTATATAAACTATTAACATGTGTGCTCGTGAACCTGAAGAGTAGTGCCGGTATAGATGGAAAATCTAACAAGTGCAACCTGACTTAGCTTTTATTTTAGCTATTTCAATATTTTTGGTAACAATGAGCTCCTGGATTCGATTCTTCTCCCTTCTTGTGGTTAATTTTGAAAGCAATCTTTTCATCAATTATTGGAGCTCAATCCCAAACTCTTTCAAATTCTTTTACGGTTGGGGTTTACCATGGTCGGTGGTGGAGGAAGAAGCGCCAAACTATTCTATATTTATGTATCGCCTACACTTTGAATAAAATTAGATACATTCGATTTTATGTTAAAACAACCAACAACATATTCCGAACCCAAATATTTATATGGAGTGACAGAATACATGGAATCCCGGATACAGCCCAAGCACCATTATATAGGTTACCTTTTTAGTGCATTTAGAGAGTTGTGCATTTATATAGGGTGCAAAATTAAAAGTTAGGGGTTTTTCGCTTTCTTAGTACCTTGTTTCCCCGAATATCATCGGTGCCTCGAATAACTATATTTGCGGCATTAATCATTTGCGGTTTGTTGTCGACCCATTCAAATGCTTCCTTGGTAATGTTCTCTCCCATGCTAGGGATGGATAAAGTTGAAAGATTGGGCTTACCTCCGGTAACCAATGCTTAGGTACATTTCAATTGTAGGCGCATACCTCTGGTTGCACCACTTAGTTTCAGCAAAGGAGGCTTTCACCATATCTTTCATCTATTATTTAGATTGATAATAAAAACAACATTAGAAGAATTATCATCACAATCCTCATAATATATATGTGTACATTTTTCTTTAAGTATACCCTCGCCACAGATTGTAGTCGACGCGCATTTGGCAGAATGGCAGCATCTATACGAGTCGCCACAGATTGTAGTCGACGTGGATTTTTCGTACCATGATTGTCACATGTTACGTAGTTAAATATGCACCCTATAACGTTTTGTAGAACATGTATTCAAACTTGTATTGATGATGAATGAAAAGGAAATGGAAAGAACTAAAGATCGAGGCTTGCAGTCACTGCAATTTCCTTAAGACCGATTTCACCCTGCGTATGGTGCTTCACAGTTTATCACGGTGCATGTCTCCCAAGATACAATGATCGAATCGTATCGACTTGAAGCACTTAAGTCGATACGTCTGCTGAACTACTTGTGATTTCACCCTCAAGAAGGAATCAAATGTAGAAGAGAAGTTATGAGATTCAGGGATATTTTATGTGTGTCAAACACATCAATAATGATTGTTTAAATAATGGAGAAGGTGTCATTTAGAAGCACCTGTAGATAGGGTTACGTTCCAAGACACACCTCTGAGAAGAGTTATGTCTTTTGAAGATAACTGCATGTTTTATTCGAATAGAATGATAATCTATTCGAATAGATTCTTCCTGCAAGATTCTATTCGAATATAATAATATTTTATTCGAATAGATTCTTCCTGCCATATTTATTCGAATAGAATATTATTCTATTCGAATACAATTTTATTCGAATAGACTTATTCGAATAGAATCTATAAAATAGTCCAAATGGGTCATGGGTTGGTTCGTGCACGCAAGCCCATGGGCGTCCCCATAGCAAGCCTTCACACACTTGTGAGGGCACCACTTGCTTACACATGTTATACATGTGTAACCCAATATAAAGTGAAAATACTATTTTCACTTATCCAATGTGGGACTAACAGTAATCACCAAGGCTTTGTTCAAACCACAACGAAAAAGACATGCGTTTTTTCCAGCAATCCCCTACATTTGAATGAAAGCGGGAAAGACGAGAACGAACACGAATCTTTAGAGTAATGGTAGAAATGGCTCTGTATCAAAAAAGGTGTCTTGTGGACTTAGCCCTGGACAATCTCAGATTTATGAGTGCTATTAGAGAATTCAGCCATCTCAATTCTCATGGAAGCGGCCCTCACTTCTCACTCACATAGGTGATTTTCTATTAAGAGTACCCTGTCATACTCTACTTGTATACACAAGCTATAGGAATCATTAAAAACAAAGTTTACCCTAACAAACTCTATAGGTTACACTGTTATATCAGGAATGAGATAGCGACCTAGTCTCCGCAATACTTAGGTGAATAACCCTCAACCAGTTTCCCTATTAAACCTAGATCTTGAGATCCTCTAGTCAACTAGGTTAGGTTACCATTGAGATTACTCGTAGATTGGCCGTATTAATCCTATTCCTTTTGATGTACAGTATACTTGCCCTTTCGGCAACCCTTTTGTAAATGGATCCGCAAGGTTGTCTTCAGATTTTACAAAATCAATGGATATTATTCCATTCGCAAGTAACTGCTTAACGGTATTATGTCTGTGACGTATATATCGTGACTTACCATTATACACTTGATTCTTAGCCCTTGCTAGTACTGCTTAATTATCACAATGAATACATATAGCAGGCACAGGTTGTGGCCATAAAGGAATATCCTATAGAAACTCTCAAAGCCATTCTGCTTCTTCTCCAGCATTGTCTAAAGTAATGAACTCAGATTCCATCGTGGAACGAGCTATACATGTTTGTTTCTGAGATTTCCATGATACTGCTGTACCTCCAAGTGTGAACACATATCCAGTAGTCGATTTTGGCTCGTCAGAATCTGAAATCCAATTTGCATCACTATGTCCTTCAAGTACAGCTAGATAAGTAGTATAGTACAAACCATAGTGTAGGGTGTACTTTAAGTACTTTAAAACCCTAACAAGTGCCACCCAATGTGCATCTCTAGGATTACTCGTATATCGATTCAGTTTACTTACTGCATAAGAAATATCTGGTCTGGTGCAGTTCATAATATACATGAGGCTACCTATGATACGTGAGTACTCAAGTTGAGAAACGTTTTCTCCCTTACTTTTTGCTAAGTGTTGAGTTCTATCAAATGGTGTTTCAACACCTTTACACTCAAACTTATTGAATCTTTTAAGCACGTTTTCTATATAATGTGGTTGTGACAACATAATTCCCTGTGATGTCCTATTAATCTTGATTCCAAGAATATCATCTGCAATACCTAGGCCCTTCATATCGAAGTTCCTGGTCAGCATTTTCTTAGTAGACTTTATTACATTAATATTAGTCCCCAAAATTAGTATATTGTATACATAGAAACATACAATTACGCATGCAACATCAATGCGTTTATAATAAACACATTTGCCACATTCATTGATTTTGAATCCATCCTTGATCATAACATGATCAAACTTTGCATGCCATTGTAAGGGCGCTTGTTTTAATCCATACAAGGACTTCACAAGTTTGCAAACTTTGTGTTCTTGTCCTTTGACAATAAATCCTCCAGGTTGGTTCATATAAATTTCTTCATCAAATTCACCGTTTAGAAAAGTTGTTTTCACATCCATTTGATTTATTTCATGCTTATGAAAAGTTGTAATAACTATCAACATTCGTATAAATGTTATTATAGTAACTGGTGAATAAGTGTCAAAGTAATCTAGGCCTTCCTTTTGCCTAAATCCCTTAGCAACAAGTCGCGCCTTGTACTTGTTTATAGAACCATCAGGTTTCATCTTCCTTTTGAAGATCCATTTATAACCGATTGGTTTGTTACCAGGTGGAAGAGTTACCAGCTCCCACGTATGATTTTGTATAATAGAATCAATTTCACTATCCACTGCCTCTTTTCAACTAGGAGCCTCAGGAGTTGACATGGCCTCCTTGAAGGTTTGAGGTTCATTCTCTAACAGGTTAGTTAGATATTCAGGACTGATTCTTACAGATGCGGTTTTAACACGTTTGCCACGTCTACGTTCTGGAGCTTGCTCAGAACTTTCAGGCTGAAGATCACTACCTGAAGCAATGTCATGTGATCTTTTCAGGGAATTCACATTATCACTCTTTTTGCTTGGGAAAATATCCTCAAAAAAGATAGCATCACGTGATTCAATGAATGTATTCTCATGTATATCAGTGATCTCTGATTTGTGTACCAGAAACCTGAATGCACTGCTATTATTAGCTTTGCCAATAATAATACAGTAAATGGTTTTGGGTCCCAATTTGACATATTTGGGAACTGGAACTTGCACTTTTGCAAGGCACCCCCACACTTTCATGAATTTAAAGGAAGGTACTCTACCTTTCCAAAGTCCATAAGGAATGTTATTAGTCTTCTTATGATGAATCTTATTCAGTACATAGTTTGCTGAAAGTAAAGCCTCCACCCACAAGTTTTGTGGCAAACCAGAACTAATCAATATGACATTGATCATATCTTTCAAAGTTCTATTTTTTCTTTCAGCAGCTCTATTTTGCTGAGGTGTATAAGGTGTTGTAGTTTGGTGAATAATCCTTTTTTAAGCACAAAACTCTTCAAAAGCGGATGAAATATATTTACCACCTCTATCTTACCTTAAAGTTTTAATCTTCTTTTCAAGTTGATTCTCAACCTCATTTTTATAAAGTGTAAACATCTCTAATGCTCCATCTTTACTCTAGAGTAGATACACATGACTGTACCTAGTACAGTTATCGATAAAAGTAATAAAATACTTTTTCTCACCTCTTGTTTGGACGAATTTTAAGCCACATAAATCACTATGAATTAATTCGATAGGTACTGTCTTCCTTTTATCAATTGATTGAAAGGGTCATTTTGCAAACTTTGCTTCAACACATGTTGTACATTTTTGTTTGCAATCAATGTTGAATTTAGGCAATAGTCCTTAATTTATTAATTTGTACAACGAACCATTATGAACATGGCCTAATCGTGCATGCCAAACATTAGAAGACTCAATAATGTAAGCATAACCTTTACTTTTATTGATAAATATTGGGGTTTCATCAACATTGAATTTAAACAGGCTATCACACAAGTATCCATTTCCTACAAATATTCCACTTTTAGTCAAGACACATTTGTCTAACTCGAATACCAGCATAAAGCCTTTCTTACTTAAAACTGATCCAGATACCAAATTCTTTCAAATATTTGGAACATGTAGAACTTCATTCAGAGTAAGTTCTTTTCCTAATGCGAACTTCAAAACAACCTTTCCAACTCCTTCAACCACAGAAGTTGCAGAGTTTTGCATGTACAGTTTTTCATCACTGTCCACTTTATTGTATAACGAAAACTGGGTTTTGTCAGAACAAATGTGGCATGTTGCTCCAATATCAATCCACCAATTTTTGGCATTATTAATCAAGTTCACTTCAGATACCACAACAGAAAGGTTCTCCAACTAAGACACGTTGGCTTGAAGAGGCTTATTCTTTGAAGAATTACCTTTATTCTTCCTACAGTCCTTTGCGCAGTGCCCTTTCCTACAGTAGTTATGGCAGTTCCCAGAAAACTTCTTGAAGTTTCTTCCGGTTGGACCCAATATAGGGTTATTACCCTTCTTCCCATTCTTCTTATGGGATTTACCCTTATAGTTAGAAGGATTGTCTTCAACTGCATTGGCTTTTGATTCCAGTGAACCAATTCCAATCGCATTCTCACTATTGCGATTGTCTTCTTCAATTCTTAAACGCACGATCAAGTCCTTAAACTTCATCTCCTTGCGTTTGTGCTTCAAATAATTCTTAAATTCCTTCCAGGATGAAGGTAATTTTTTAATTAATGAAGCAACTTGAAATAATTCGCTCATAATCATTCCTTCTGCATGACATTCATGCAGGATAATCTGTAACTCTTTCACTTGACTGATAACTGACTTAGAGTCAATCATCTTGAAGTCAAGGAATCGACTGGCAAAATATTTCTTTGTACCTGCATCTTCTGTCTTGCACTTCTTATCAAAGGAATCCTACAGTTCCTTGGCAGTCTTGAGTGGACTATAAACATTATACAGTTTATCATCCAACCCATTCAGAATATAGTTCCTGCACAAAAAATTAGAATGTATCGATACCTCCACAGGAGCGACAGTTGTGTTTTCAGTTTCACTATCTTTGAGAATAGGGGTACTCTCCTACAAAAATTTGGCAAGGTTCAGAGTAGTCAGATAAAATAACATCTTCTGCTGCCATTGTTTGAACTCCACTCCATTGAACTTCTCTGGCTTTTCTTGATGAACACGAACTGCAGTTTCGCTAATCGTCATCTTCACAAAACTTGAACACAAAGAAGAATTGAAAAAATTATGCCTTAAGATTGTGGAACATGTATTCAAACTTGTGTCGAAGATGAGCGAAATGGAAATGGAAAGAACTGAAGATCGTGGCTTGCAGTCACTGCAATTCCTTAAGACAGATTTCACCCTACGTATGGTGCTACATAGTTTATCACGGTGCCTGTCTCCCAAGATACAACGATCGAATCATATAGACTTAAATCACTCAAGTCGATATGCCTGTCAAACTATTTGTGATTTCACTCTCAAGAAGGAATGAAATGTAGAAGATGAGTTATGAGATTCGGGGATGTTTTCTATGTGTCAAACACATCAAGAATGATTGTTTAAATAAAGAAGAAGGTGTCCTTTCTGAGAAGAGTTGTGTCTTTTGAAGATAACTGCATGTTTTATTCGAATAGAATCTATTTCGGTTCGAATACATTTCTTACTGCCGGATTTATTTGAATAGAATCATAATCTATTCGAATAGATTCTTCCTACCAGATTTATTCAAATAGAATATTATTTTATTCGAATACAAACTTATTCTAATAGACTTATTCGAATGGAATCTATAAAATAGAAAATAGCCCAAATGGGTCATGGGTTGGTTTGTGCACGCAAGCCCATGGGAGTCCCCATAGCAAGCCTTCATACACTCGCCTCACACACTTGTGAGGGCATCACTTGTTTACACATGCTATACATGTGTAACCCAATATAAAGTGAAAATACTTTTTTCACTTATCAAATGTGGGACTAACAATAATCACCAAGGTTTTCTTCAAACAATAACGAAAAAGACATGCATTTTTCCAACACGTTTTATATAATAGATATAATTAAAGAGTGAGCCCTGCACTTACTGTTTCATCATGAGATCTAAAAATGAACAAAAATTAAGTTTCATCTAATTTGGATGCCTATCAATCGCACTAGCATCCCCACCTGAATACCAAGTGGTTTGAGATAAATATAGTTACTAAGTTTTAAAGTGATCAAGGGGGTGGCAAAAAGGCTTGAATACTGATCAACATGTCAATTGCCTCGGTAAGGTGTTGGAGCTCCTTGTATGTTTCACGCATGTCGTAATTGTACCTATTGTCATGGGAAGCATGCTATCTTTGCCGATATTACTCTAGCAACTAAATAATGAGGTTCAAAATACAAGCTCAACATCGTAAAATAAGCTTTTGTCACTGTATCTCTAAGGAATGGTGTTTTTGATGGGAGGTTCTTCCACCTTGAAATTTTCCAAATAAATGCCCACTGTTGCCTAAATGACTCAAGTGCCTCTTTAAAAAAGAGAGGAAAAAAGTGCTCACGCTATGCCCAAAACACTTATCTAATACCCCTGCAAGGCTATAATGCAAGTCTGACAGCCTAGATGATGACGAGAGCTGCAACAGATGAAAATAGTCCAAACAAATAAAATATTGCTACAATATAAATGAAGGACAAACTTTATAATAATTTTTAATAGTATAAATCTGCTACGTCACAATAGATGATAAATTTTTAAGTCATAGTTAATTGCTACAGTAATTACGCATTTAATGCTTGAATGACCACACTCAGCCAAGTCAAGTGTAGGTGACAAACTTGTATAAGAGCGGAAAATTTTCTACCAAAACCAATGATAAAAGCTTCTACAATAGCTTCCACATGGTACCAACCTTCTTTACCTTTATCCTCTACAAAACTGTCTTCCATTAAAAGCTTCAATTTTGCCTTTGCAAAACCACTGATTGAAGAACACACCAACCGCTTCTAAAGTTTATCACGCTTCTGTTATACTTAAAAAGGAAAGTTTATCATCGTTATTAATATTACTTTTCATTTGTACTGGTTTCAGTTAACAGTTCTTTTTCATATTATTATCCATCTTTTGTTGTTGCAGCTTCATTATCAGCTTCTGTTGTGTAGCGTATTATCACTCATTCAACTATATCTTCTTATCCAATTTGGTGGCAAAATGAATTTACCAAAAAATGGATCTGAGGTCAGTTACGCCGAAGGCAGTATTAAAATACCTAAAATGACATCACATACGGTGTACAAGGATTTCTAATTAACTTTATAACGATCAAGCAGTATCCATTGACCATCTAGGATTTCTTGCATTGTCAATGGTTGTGCCAGTTGTATTGTAACCGCCGATGACTATTCTGTGATGATAGACATGCACTTAGCTACTCATTCCTCCAATTTGAGTGACCCTATAAACGTATGGCTTGTTTCTGAGACAAGGAGGAGTATCCTATCCCCGATTATAGTACGTGACACTTATACACATGACCCATTTCCAATACCCACAACTCAGATGCCTTCCCAAATTTTTGCTTCAACGGGAGGGCCAATAAGTGGTTTAACCGTAGATTTAAATTTGGATGAAGAAGTTCTTTTTGGCATAGTATCTGATCCAATGGATGTAGAAGGACCTATTCAAGATCCTATTTAAGAACCCAGAGATGTGGATGGACCTTCACGAGTAAGTGGCAACGATATTCCATCTCAACCCAGAACCAAAGATTTTCCTTTTGAAACCATTTGTAAGTGTTTTGAAATTATGTCTAATGCTATCGTTATAATTAGTCATTTGTAATTCATTATGTTTGTCCGTTGTTAGTGGTTTCTTTGTCAATGTTAGTTGCAAGTGTTGATTTTATATGGTTTCCTCTTATCGTTTGTTATAGCATAAATTGTCATTTGCATTGTTCTGAACAAGTCATGTATTTCAATTTTTAGCTGAGTTACGCTATGGAGAGGGCATGGACATGGAGACTAAAATGCTATAAAATATGAACTTATCATTCGACCATGTGGCATGCACCGAAGAGAGCCATGACTTCTTTAAAGAGATCGAGGTAGGCGAGATATTTTAAGATAGGGTAAAACTGAAGAATCAAATAAAGTCATTTTCTAATGTAAATAGATTCAATTTGCTACCCTTAGAGAGTAGTAAATTCAAATTAACAGTACGTTGTAGAGGCGACCTTTGCACATGGCGCCTTTATACTAGAAGGATAATTGTCATAACCAAGTTTATGATTAGAAGTAATTGTCCTACTCTCACCTGCAACCCCATTGAACATGTTGGAATTACATTTAATTCAGCGAGTACTAAGTGGGTAGACACCTTGATCAAGTCGAACCACAACACAATTAAAACAAGATAGATTATTGATGATGAGCACACCGTGTACAAAGTAAATTTTTTGAACAAAGTTGGCTGCAAAGTTTAAGAGAAGGCGTTAAATGAGGTAACTACTAAATACAATATCATCATTTGTTTATTATTAGTTCACACAATAGTTTTCAGTTTTTATTTGAATTACACTCATTGCTAAATATTGTCTTTGTGATTTATCATCTTTTTAGCTTTGTGAAAGTTTTAGTCATTCTTACCAACTCCTTATGAGTTACTTTGTGAAGGTAAAGACAATAGATCCAGACCTTATTTACGATATACAAGTAGTTGAAGAGAACAATAGGTTTATGAGGTATTTTTGATGCTTTGGCCTATCTAAGAAAAGTGACCATCTCCTAAGGCTCCTTGTATTGATCGACGGTATTTTTATGAAAGGCAGATACAAGGGAACTTTGTTCACAGTAATTGGTGTTGATCCATCTAATCATATATTTCTACCAGTATTCGCAATTGTGGAAAGTGAGAATATTCAAAGTTTGACTTACAATATGGAGATGTTTGGGAATAATTTTTACGGATTCGTTACTCCCTTCGAAATCCTATCTGATAGGCATCCCGACATCTTGCACGCGGTGCCCAAGGTATTTATGAAAGTTGTCCACACATACTATGCTTACCACATTTCTAATAATGTCACCACAACAATTGATACGATGAGATATCATTTAGATAGGCTTCCGTGGATCTCACAGAAATTAAGTTTAGGAAACATATGACTGAGATCCCAACTATGGACCCTGCACTATTCAGATACATACAGAACGTTCCCATGGAATATTAGGCTAATCTTTATGTGCTGATAAACAGGTACGAATATCATCACTTATGTATTTGATATCTTAAAAAGTAATTATTGCCATTTATATTTTACTAACTTTACATTTGTATTACCAAACTTGTATATGATGATTCGGAATTGTTTACAATAGCCACATTGAAAGCTGGAATAATGCCATCCTCGCTGGTAGAGAGTATCCTATTCATGTATTCATTGAAGTAATGCGCACAATTTGTACGAAGTATGCCTACAAATACAGAGATGAGACGTTACAATACAAAAAATTTTCTATCAAAATGGGCTATAGACAAGGTAATTAAAGAACAAAAGATTTTTGGAAAATGACTTGAAATGTAATAGTCGCCCGAGTACAAATTTGTTTCAGCTAATTGGGAACTCCCGAACCGATGGAGTCGACATTGATAAGCATATGTGTTCTTGCAACTTGTACGGGCCTAGTTTTGTAGCGGGGAGATTATACCTTTATATCACAAGATTAATACTTGACTAAGGGTTCTAACAAGCGTACTTAATAGAAATATAAAGAATCTAGAAGGCATACTTGCGTAAAGTCCTAGAATGGGATTTCTGCACGGTCTCTAGTGCGGATTTTTAAGATGGGATTGTATAAATGGATGAGATTACAAATAAAAGCATGAGTAGACTGAATCTTCAAGCTTTAGAAGGTGCTAGAAGGTTGCTGGAGATTCTCAAGGGTCTGCGTAATGGAAATTTTCAACATCTCTAATGTATATTTCCTCTCCTATTCATAGAGAATAGGAAATGTGATGTCACTATAGAGAAGTTTAATTACAATTGTATCCTTTTTTACAGTTATCTTATACCAGAGTTATCTACTGAATTGTCTACCTTTGACTTGGTACTGAACTTGGCTGAAGTGGCGGTCGAAGCTTTGGTAGACTCAAAGGTAGACTTGTTATGGCTTTGAAAGATTTGTAAGTATGAGAGGCTTCGAGATTATCGATAGTCTTCGAGTATCTAGTCTGTCCTCTAGGACTGCGATAGGCTACTACATTTGCCTCCTCTCAGCTAGAACTTTGGAAAGGACGAGTAGACGTTGGTCGAGGGTTCCAACTAATAAGTTGTCTGCATGGGAACTTGGAAGTTTGACCGCTATAATTATGTTAGTTATCATGGTCATTAATTGCTGATTATGTCGATTGTTGATTGTGATTAACATCATTAATGACTCCTTAATCTCCTATAAAAGGAGGGGGGGGGGGTCAGTAATATTTTTTAATTTGTGTCTTGGTGTTTGCTTAACTCCTTTATTCCCTTTGTGGATAAAGAAGAAGACTCGATCTCATAGTCAACAAGAGCAGGAGGAGGCTAGGATAGCTGCTAAGGTGACAAAATTGACAACGAAGTATTTTAGCCGCATGGGGTTGGAGGTGAAGCTTCCAGAGCTCATCGACCTTTAGATTGGTGAAATAACTGGCAAGGAGTGAAACGGGGCCGAATATTACAATTTTTGGTGGGTGATATTCACTAAATATAACTAGACTGTTGCTGAGAGGGTCGATGTGCTGAGCGGCCTGGCAGAGTAGTTGGTAGAGAAAGAGAATACTGCTACTGGTAGTAGCAGTTTAGGGCACTCGAAGAGTTGCCTTAGCTGTAACTGATGTAGTCTTTTCTTCTCTTTTAGGTTGGTGGGTTATGTTTGTTATTGTTTTTTTGTATTGAAATAGGAATGAATGGATTTTAAGTTTATTTTATCTGTCTGCAACACTTATGAATGGTATGGGCTAGTCGAAGGTTCTCAAAGTGGGCCATAAAAAGACTTCGAAAAATAGGAGGATAAGGCTCTGTGACCTTCGAAGGTTCTGGAGGAGGTCGAAGAAAAAAGACTTAGAAAACCAAATTGTAGGGCATTGAGTGCTTTAATCCCATTATGGTTGATTATTCTAATAGTAGATAGTTTGTAGTTGGGTCCCCGAGGTCATTGACATGTTCGAGGTTGAAGGCTGCACTGATTTAACTTTTATAGGCCTTTTTCCTGACTTGTAGGGGCTTTGCCTATTTGACACAGTACAGAGGTAGAGTTACTAGTCACTTCATATTTGATATAGGATGTTATGATGGGTGTCACGTTAAAAACAAATGTGATCCTTTATTTTATAGATTTGAATTACAACAAATACTTGGCTAGGCCAATGAATTTTTCATTCGAGAGGTAGAGGGAAGGGTTGGTGTCTGTCAAGAAATTGGGGGAGATTGGGTCAACGAGGTTATTAGCTTGCTTGATTTGAAGAAATCGAATAGAAAATTGAGGAGTGAAGATGGAAAGTGAGGTGCTCATGACAATTTGAGATGCAAAAAAATTTATAAAGGATGGTTTGTTAGAATTATTGAGGAAAGGTGGAGAGGTCATGATAAGAGGTTTTTAGGGCCTCTACAAAATACCCGCTCAAAGTACGGTTGTCGAATTGTAACACAAATGAGTAGGATCTAATCTACAAGGAGGTTTGGGAAAACAAATACTTTCTAGGCCGAATAACGATTATATACGAGATAAATCTAAGAAGAATAAATAAAAACTAATTATAAAACTTAATGTGGGAGAAAGCTAAGGTTCGGACTTGGCCTCTACCTTTCAAAAGACTAATCGATATATAACTAGATCTTAATATCTCCACCAATCATATGTTCATGTTAAGACACATACGATGTTGTAAAATAAACCACTAAGAGATGGTGAAGAGTGTCTTAGAGAATTATCAACTCAACCATGGCTAGGCTTGCATGAGTTCTCTAATGTTTCCTCTTGTTTAGATCTCCAAATCAAGTCTACAGTTAGTAGCACTTGTTTGTATCCAAAGTTATTATTTGAAGAGTGTCTTAGAGAATTATCAACTCAACCATGGCCAGGCTTGCATGAGTTCTCTAGTGTTTTCTCTTGTTAAGATCTCCAAATCAAGTCTACAGTTAGTAGCATTTGTTTGTATCCAAAGTTATCGTACACCAAACTGAAGCTATGGTCAAGCCTTCGATATGATGCACTAACTTATCAATCATGAAGTACTAAGAAAAAACTAATTAAAACCTAATTAATATCAACTATTGCTCATCCAAGAAGAGGCCTCATTCTAGCTTTAGCTAGGAGATTAGCCGCTCATCTCGGACTTCATCGCTTTAACAACTAATTATTTACAAAAGAAAATAAAAGAAAGATAAGATAATTAAATAAATCTAAGACTTTATTTCTTCTAAACTTGCTCCAATATGAAATGCCCAATTACAATGGGGGAGAGTTTCTTTTATAGGAGAAGGAACCCAAATTTAGAAACTATATATTAAATTGTAAAGAATATTTTCACAATAATATCTTCTAATTTTATAACCAATATCCTAAGATTCTTGCATATAATTCCCTTAAGTGATGTAAAGATCTTTCTTCATAGAAACTCTTGCATATATCTTCAATATAAAATATTTTCAAGGATCTTGGATGTAATATATTCTCTGATCTTATTCTCCAAGAATATTTATGTATATATTTCTTAAATCTTGAGACCAAATATATTGTGTCTTTGACTTTTTGTGCTATGAACTACTAGAGACACTTTTACTTGACTTTAAGAGTTTGGTTTCAAATATCCATCTCCATTAGCTACAATCAAACAAACGCACATAAGTACCTTAAATTAAATATAATGAACGGCTAAAATACATGTTCAGGTATATTAAAAATGTCATAATTACTCCCTCATCAGGTCATATAAATTTACCGTTGCGAGGTATGTCATGTCTGTCCTTTCCTTTTGCTTCTTTTGTACTTCTCTTATTTTAATGTTTACTCTCTTTAAGTAGATTGTAAAAAATATGGTATTCGCCATAAATGGAAAAGAGGTAGATCTTAGTACATACGATTTGAATGTTACCTTTGAATGGGTGTTTAGGTTTATTTGGCATCTTGTTGGGGATTCTATTTGATGTAATTCATTCAAATTTAGTTTTGGATAGTTCTGAAGGGTAACACTTGTGTTATGCCATGGGGGTGTGATAGAGTGAGTAGTTTATGGTCGCGTATTTTTTGGCAAATGCTTAAATTATAGTTAAATGAAGGGTTTCAACTCGAATGTATCAAGCTAGCTGATTCCCTCTTCTTTTATAGAGCAATAAATACGTACTCGTGAATCGACCATAAGGCTAATGGATGAGGTCAAGAATGTATTGAATAAGCCGAGTAGTTTGGGCCGATCGAAGGAGAGTGATAGCGACGCGGAATAGTTGCAGATCGTAAATGCTATGGCTCTAGCAGTTATTAAGCCCAACTCTAAGATAAAGGTAGAAAATAACTCTAGTGGTTGGAAAGAGTAACGATGAGGAGGGTGAGGACGAAACAACTATGAATAACCAAGTAAGTGATGAAGGAGAAAGTAAGGATGATGTGGAAAATGAAGGAAGTGAGAATAAGGGAGGTGAGTAGGTAGAAGGTGACGAAGATACTGAGGATGATGGTATTTGGATTGGGAATGTCGATACACGAGAGTAAAAATAACTTGGTAGATTTATGAAAAAGTTTAATCTGACTAGTAAGGGCTTCGACTTAGTACCCTGTGGCTTGAGGTTTTCCTTCATGGATGTGCTCGTGAGGGGAATAATAATTTTTTGACGGAAACTTAGGTTAGGTATGTTGTTCCCCCTTCATCTTCTGGTCAAGGAGGTTTTAAATTTCAGGGATATTTCGAGGAAAACTTTGGTTAGGTATGTTTTTCCCCCTTCGACGTCTGGTCAAGGAGGTTTTGAAATTCTGGGATGTGCCCCTATGCCAGATGAATGGCAACTTCTATGGGATGCTAAAAATTATTAGGGCCTTAAACGAAGAGTTATTGGCTGAAGGTAGGCCCTTTGTGGAGTATGGGGATATTTTGGCTTTTTACTTGAAAAAAAAAACAACCCAAAAGGTGAAACATTTCACATTCAGTATTACCCTGACAAACTTTAGTTGTTTGACCTGTGTTCGATAAGCCGAGGATGGGATACTGATCTTGTAGTTGTAATTGGGAAATAAGAACACCTCGATGGAGAGGAGGAGCTCGCACTAAGAAATAGGATTTATAATCCCGGTAGGTATTTTCTATTTGTTTGGTATATTTTGTAAAGTACTTTTTTGTGGATGTGTTTTTAACTCTATCCTTTCATTTATAGTACCTCGAGGTGGAGTTCCCGATAGTTCGTGACACTATCTGGATAACCTGATCAACGTGGACGATAATCATATTAACACAATCTTCCAAAGGTTGAAGTTGTTGGGGAAAAGGTGGAAGAAAACATGCAGCCTTTTAAAAGGTCCCGTAAATTCTCGAGGACCTTCTAAAAGAAGAAAACTTTCAAACCTTCGTGAAGGCTATGGACTATGATAAGCTTTTGAGGCCGAAGAACACCTATGTTCCCAGGAACCAGTGGGTCAACCCGGGATTGTGTGTTGCGCCCCTGGTGGCTATGAAGGGCCTTGATACATAAACATCTGCCAAGGGCTTCGCAGAAAGGCAAGGGTAAAGCTCTAGGTGAAGGTTCCATTATTAGAGCTTCTAGGCTGTCGTATTTGAAGAGGCCGTAGAAGTGGATGGAGGACACGAATGATGTTGCTTTGCTCACAACTGAAAAAGATGATGCTGCTTGAGCCACAGCTGAGTCGCTGGTGCATCTCTGTATGATGGATCTAAAGGAAGTCTATCGCAGATTTGAGGCTTTGATGAAATAGGTAAATATAGCCTTCGTGATTAGACATATGTTACTTGATTTATTCCCGTCCCTCTTCTAATTGATAACTTTGCCTCGGCCGCTAGGCATGTGTTTTAGGAGAACCTAGAGGAATTCTAAACAAAGGGTAGATGACGTCTCTGAGTCCGTGGAAGTGGCGGAAGGGACCATCCTCTTGGTAGAGATCGGTGTGGCGGAGCTAGAACAGAAAATTCTCCAAGTTAGAATAGATACCTTGGGGGGGGAAACTGACCATGGTTGGACAACATATAGAGAAGGTTATCGGGCTCAAAGGTAAGATGATAGAGAATCACGCGAGGTTCTAGGAAAACTTTGTGCGATAATATAACGTCATTAAAGTAATTTATCGATGAACTTGGCTATGACCCTGAGACCTTCAAGTACTTTTCCTCTGACCCTCCTGCAGGTAATAATGTAGAGGATTTGGTATAGACTCTAGAGGTGGTAATTTGTCCACTGATCGAGGAGTCGAATGTCGAGCACCAGACTACTTCTCTCAAGGCTGGTTTGATCCAAAATATCAATGTCATCGTACCCAATGAGGTAGATCCTAACACTTCCCTTTTGCAATAGTCTATAGTTTATGAATTTGTAACCGATGGTACTCTCTTCTTCTTTTTGCTGTTCATTTCATCCTAGGTACTTTTGAATTTTATTATGACTTTTTAGTCTATAATGTTCGCCTGCTTGAATGTATGTATATTCGAATATGCATCTGCTAATAGACAAATATGTTATGAGGTTTCATCCCCCGGGGTATTTCTATCCGCGGGTTTGAACCTAGACGAAAACAAACATTGTCGGCTCCGATGTCGCGCCCAAGTATTTAATTTGTTCGATTATTCATGTCACTTGGGTTTGACAAAATCAAAGAACTTTAAAAAACTTTAAGGTCACCCCAAGTATCAGTTAGGTCGAAAGGTTAACGTGATAATTTTGTTTATCTAAATCAAGAAGGTCATAAGGCTTCGAAAACACCCTGGGTATTTCTATCCGTGGGTTCGATCCTAGACAAAACTAAACGTGGTCGGCTCTTAGGATGCCCCAAGTGCTTAATCCGTTCGATTATTCATAACACTTGGGTTTGCCCAAATCTAGAAGCTTTGTAAAACTTTGACGTGATACTTATATTTGGCCAACTCAAGAAGTTCATGAGGCTTCGAGGTCGCCCCTGGGTATTTTTATTCGCGGGTTTGAACCTAGATAAAACCAAATGTGGTTGGCTTAGAGGTTGCCCTCAAGTGTTTGATATGTTCAATTATTCATGATACTTGGGTTTGCCTAAATTAAGGAACTTTGAAAAACTTTGAGGTCTCCCCTAAATATTAGCCAAGTCGAAGGGTTGATATGATACAAAAGTTTGGCCAACTCAAGAAGTTTATCGATTTCAAGATTAACTGCTTCTCGAAGCCTTGGGGCTAGGGTTCGTTTCTTTTATTTGACCATTGTGCAATTGGACACTTTATCGAGTCGGTGACTGTCAAGGGTAGGATGGACTCCTGACATCTTGTAAAAAGTTCATACGAAGACGTCCTTATTAGATTGAAGGAAATCGATAATCTCTTTCTTTTCTTCATCAGTCAGTGAACTCCCAATGAATGTTTCGCATCCGGTGCTATCGAGATCTACGTATTCGGTGAACTCAATGGTTGATGTTTCGGTTGAAATAGTTGAGGGTTCGAGGAAAACAAGTTGCTATGATTACTAGGGTTTAACCAACTTTTGGGTCAGGTCAATCTCTGGGTGTTCGCATGACCGGGCTAGCCGTTGGGGCCCTTTCATGTCCCAAGTTCTACTTGGGGCTGTAGACTGTAGTACTCGGTGATAGGTCAAGGTATTCAGACTTCTTGTATATGGCATAACAGTTGGCTTATAGCACCATTAATCCTGTGATGACAGGAGGGCTTATTCATGCGTCTGCTATGTCGGTGGAGCTATTAAAACCTTTCAGCTTGACGTTTGCCAGGGTTATTCAGTCTGTTATCAGTATCATTTTAACTGTCTAGGGGAAGACTACATTTTCCGCAATGCCAGTATCAATGAGCATCATATACAATATCATATGCTTGATCTTTACCGCTATGACCAGCAGATCTGAGTGCAAATTTTTTAGGTGAGAGACATTATAGTCGACAAAGGAGATGCCTTTGGGTCGTGAATGTAAGCTGGCTTTGGGTAAGAGGATTGGTAATTTTTCTATGTAGGCGAGTTTACAATATTGTTCAACTTTTTTTGTCTTGCTTCAAGTGTGACTGCTGTCAATGTTATTGAATTTGATCTTGTTGGCTTGGAAGATATGCACTTTGTTTAATCTAATGTTGTGTCCTGTCTAAGTTTTGAGATACAACCCATCGAGGTAGCCCAGAATGTCTTCAAAATATTAGTGCAAACTGTAACATTTCTCTCTTGGGTGGCAATTATACTTGTGGTTCTGATATTATGGTTCATCTTTTTTTAACTTCGATTGGGCATCAGGCTCGCCATATTGGGCCGACATGGATGATGTGGTGGATAGCTCCTACAGTGATGTTGAGTTTAGGTAGCATTGGCATCAACCTTTTCTTTAGCGACCTTTTTGGTTAATCTTCCTAATTATTACATTTCCTGATGTTGGTCTAATTATAAATAGAAGCGATCATGGTTGTGTTTGGCTGTCTTGGTTTGTGGTGATTGCTAGTTTGGGTGGGTCCTTGGCGATTGCTTTCTCGAATGTGTTCAAGGTCTATGTAGCTATTTACTTTTGGTAACGTCTCTTCGAGTGTTGCTGGCTTTTAGAGGATAATGTATTCCTTGATGCGACTATGGTTATGAAGAACATTAGAGTATGCTAAAACTGTATTAGTGCAGACGAGGTTTTCGATTTTGTGTGACTCATTTAAGAATATCTTGGTAAAGCTTTCGAGTGTCACAATTTTTGTCATTCGAATGTTAAAGAGAACATCAACTTTGTCCTCTCGATCTTTATTAAATTCAAAGTCAGAGAGGAGCAATCTGAATACGTCTTCAAAACTTTAAATAAATTCATTAGGGTGGTAATGATACAACTTAAGTGGACTATCCGTTTGTCTCATAGGGAAATTTTGGTAAAGGACATGATCGTCTGAGGAATGGACGCTTAATAAATTCTAGAACTCGAAGATGTGGGACTGTAGTAATGTAGGTCTGTGCTTTTGTGTTTGTGGATTTTGGGGGTATGGAAATTTAGTAGGACGTCAATGGCTAAAAGTTCCTTGCAAATTGGGTTGTTAGGCCTGCTTCAGGTGCTTTGAGTTGGAATCGAGCAGACTCAATTAACGGCTTTGATCTGCCGGTCGAGCTCTTGTTGTATTACGTAAGCTGGGTTCGATGTAGTTCTTGTTTGGGGATATATTCTTCACTTTGCTCACCCAAACGTTCAAGGGAATCTTGTGGTTGTTCTTTGTATAGACTACAAATAGAGTTGTTGAGCTCTTCGAAGTCATTGTTATGTCTATCCATTTCTTCAACTTGGTGTTGTTGACCATTTTTGACTTTTATTCTTCTGACATCGCGCACTTATCAAAGTTGGTTGGCATGTCTATCTTTGTCCGGGGAGAATTATTCGTGCATTTGGGCGAGTTGTATGACCATGTCATCTGCTGGGGCTCTTACTATAATGAAAGTCGAACGAAGGTTAGGAGTCAATGGAAATGTTCTCAGTTTGGTAAGGTGGTTAAGAAGTAAGATTAATAGTACAACTAGTGCCAAATGTAGGGGCCTAATCTCGTAGAGGGAAGATTACACTCTTATACTACAGGATTAATACTCGACTAAGGGTTCTAACATATATACTTAATAAAAATATAAAGAATCTAGTAGACACTTTCGTGGATTCCTAGAATAGGATTCCTCCCCAACCTCTAGTGAGGATTTTTAAGATGAGATTGTATAAATGGATGAGATTATAAATAAAGGCTCGAGTAGAATGAATCTTCAAGCTTTAGAAGGTGCTCGAAGGTTGTTAGAGCTTCTCAAGGGTGTGTGTGGGGGAAAATCACAACCTTTCTATGGTAGCTCTCCTTCCTATTTATAAAGGATATGAATGCTGATATATCTATAGAGAAGTTATTACAATTACATCCTTCTTTACAACTATCTTGTACAAGAATTTTCTGCTGAGTTGTCTACCTTCTACCTGGTGGTGAGTTGGACTGAAGTGGCGGTCGAAGCATCGGTGGACTCAAAGGTAGACTTGTTATGGCTTGATAGATTTGTAAGTATGGTAGGCTTTAAGCTAATTAGTAGTCTTCGAGTATCTAGTCTGTTCTCGAGGGCTGCGAGTAGGCTACTCACAACTACTGGCAAAAAATGGGTTCACCATGCGATCATAGTATAGCCGCTCCCGACAAAGTTGTCATTAATTCAACTTCGTTGGCTGGAGAATATTATACTAATGCGCAGTAGATGGTGGTGTACGAGTCTTTTTGTATTCCAATCAGAAGTCAAGAGCATTAGACTATTTTAACTAGCAGTATCCGTGTTGGTGCACCTCAACCAAAAGTTTTGGCAGGTCGTCCGTACATTACAAGAAAGAGGATGAAAATTGTAGGATTGATAACATTCTTAAGAAAATGTAGTATTTGCCGGAAAGCCTGCCATAACAGGAGGTCATGAAGGTTTCTCCCTAACTCTATGGATGACAATACTCGTCCCTATGAGGCACCTTTAGTATCTATGGTTAAAGACCCGTCGATGATT
Organism: Kingdonia uniflora; assembly: GCA_014058105.1. NCBI lineage: Eukaryota > Viridiplantae > Streptophyta > Magnoliopsida > Ranunculales > Circaeasteraceae > Kingdonia > Kingdonia uniflora. The sequence goes on along the minus strand of JACGCM010001215.1, from coordinate 1,905,441 downwards.
CCTGATAAACAGATGAATAACTACAATTACCCTGCAGCAAGCCTAAGATAATGATAATATAGCTTTAATTTTCTGGCAAACATAACAATCCCCACCTTTTGAACTTCATTTTGCATTTTGGCTCCACTGTTTTTGGGTTAAGGCAATGTCTACCATTGTGATTTGCGGATGCTGGAAATTAAACTAAGCTAAGACTTGTTGGTTATGCAAGTCGAAGAGTTATTTTGTGGTTACAAAGTTCAAGAGTCATATTTATTGTTGGTTATTATCTAAGCATTTTTGTTAAGCATTAAATATGGTTCATGTATTAAGGTTATTGTATAAAGGCTATAAATAAAGCCTAGTATGTGTGTTGAAGATAAGGATTTAAGAGAAGATGTTAAAAGCTTTTCTGCGTGGTGGGTATAATATCGAGAACAACTTGCTTGTCATGTATTTTATTATATCTTCTCATTTGTTTGATATAATTTCAACTATTGTTCCTTCTCCAATTCCATTATATTGGTACCAAAATGCTTGGTTAGGGGAGTCATGAGTTTGGTGTTGCACTTTGATTAGTAAATTTTGTGTTGTCTGAATTCTTTCTGAATTCCTTCAAGGCAAAATCAAGGATTAAAGGTACAATGGATTTTGCGATGATCATGAATGCAAAGTTAAACTTGAAGAATTTCAAGTATTGGAAAGTTTTAATTTTTGACTTATCTCCAAGCTTGTGACCTATGGGATGTTTTTATTTAAGCGCCTGAAAGTGACATGCCAAGAAGAATGTTGAAAAAAGAAGGGCATATGCACTAAAAGTTCTAAAGAAAGCCGTATGTAAAGATGTTTGGATGTAAGTTGAAGACATGAAATGTCTTGCTCAAATATGGAGGAAGCTTGAGTCCCTTTCCACAAATTGTGATAATATGTCTTCGAAGACAATGAAGTATTGGGTTGCTAACTTTAACGGTGATGAGTTTATAGATGAAAATGATGATTTCACATTAGAAGAATGTGAAGGTAAAGACGATAGCGATGTTGGCTAGGAAGATGAATGAGGAATTACTCCTAAATTGGATAATTTCAATTTTGATGAAGTACATATTTGCCCTCATTTTCCCTTGGTTGATTCGTGTAATATTATACCCGATGATAATCATGTTTGTGAACCTTGCCAACATCTTCAAAATGAAGTTCAACGAAGTAAAGAAAGTGTTTGTGAAGAGAGATGTTTTGAATCTTTATGTGAAGTTTACTTATGCCAAGGATGGTATAATTGGATAAAGTTAAAGAGTTTTTGTGTGTAATGTATAAAGTATTGAGAATAATTTCCTTCTCATGTCTGCTATACTATGCTATCATTGGAATGACTTGTCTATGATCATGGAATGACTCCTCTGATATTCTTTTATTTTGCTAATTTTGGCTTGTAAGAGCATCCACAGTAGCCTCCCTAAGCTTATTTTAGGGAGGCAAAAAGTAATAAAATGACTTTTATAGGCTCTCTATCCCTATTTTTTTCTCTTTCTCTCCTCAAGTATGGGGAGTCTAGAGAAATATTTGGTCAGCCACGTAAGACTCTTATATTACGTGTAAAGTTACTTTAATGTGAAAAGTAAAAAACAAGATTACTTTTTGCCTCTTATTTTTAAACATAACTAATTTGAAGTGGTTTAGGTAGTTATTTTTATGACGTGGCTCCTGTTTGTAGGGAGTCTGCTACATCCACAATATCAAAGTTGGGTTGAAACTCCTTAAAAGTACTCTCTATTATAGAGAGGCTTCTGTTGATGCTCTAATGACATTATATATAACTACAATAGATAAGCACTTAAACTACAAGTCACAAGTTTATCGCTAAGAGTTGACCTAGTTCATAGAGAATTAACAAACAATGAATAAACAGATGCTAATGAAAATTTGTTACAACTTAGTTACCTAAGAAGTATTAGCCAGTTTCATAACCTCTTGAAGAGTATCTTGTTGTTCTCCTAAGATCTCTCAGTATCTTTGTATGATTAAAATTTGTGATTCTCTGTTCCACGTATATGTTGAATCCCTTCAGATCATTAATATCATATTCCAGCGCTTGAACAACATTTCTCACCCACGATTCCTCATCTTCCAGATTGCTAACCAACTCCTTGTACTCCCTAATCCTCATTTGATGTAGAGCTAATATAGAAATGAGCTCTGCTTTAATGGGAAGATATTTCTTAACCATCTCCTATTGTTTATTCGCTGCCTAGTCGTGCAGAACCAGGGTATCATAGAAGTTGGCATAATCAAGTTTAAACTAGAATTAAGTTTCTTCATCTATTTCGAGAAATGTTCATCTTAAGAAATTGTTCAAGTTAAATAATCTATAGTCCCCCTTTTTGGGAACCGGTTGTTTATTGCTTGAAATGATTGAATAATGGAAGAAGTAACAGGTATGAAAGAGTCGTATGAGATAGTTAATGTTTTAGTTAACTGCAGTTGGCATTGGCATGGAAGTTAATGTTTCATGGCTAGGAGTTAATGTTTCAATAACAATACTTCAAACAACCAGAGTTAATATTGAGTTACTACTTCAACCACCATTGTCCAAAGTAAAGAATCACAAACACAGATGGCATTGGTTGACTAATAATTACTTTTAGCTTTCATTAATCTAATCTTCCTCCACAGTGTCTCTTTCAACTGATTCATCACCTCCTTCCGTTGATTGCTGTTGTTTGATTTCTAACACATGTTGAAACAACTGCAAACTTTACTTCAATTCTGATGTCCTGATCGACAATAATTATGTTTGGAGTCCGTTATGACTATTAGTTTGACCTATCAAATTTTGAGACTTACTCTAACAATCCATTAGTTTTGACTCGAGAGCAGCAAATCAATTTTTGGCTTCTTTCAAATTTTTTGCAACCTTGGCTTTCATGTCGCCATTTGTAGCATATAGTGTGTCCTTATAGAGTAGGGATTCCTTGAAGTTATTATGTACCTCCCATAGTGCAAATGCCCTTCGCGTGTCCCCTATTATATTGTTTCTTAGGGCAAAATTGACGGAAGCCAATATTTAGTCCGAATCCTCCTCAATTCCCACTGCCTTAAACTAATTAGCAGACATAGTAGACAAATAAAACCAAGCAAACACAGGCAACTTGACAGGTAAAATATTTCATAGAACACCAGGACCTCATTTAAATAGTTGATGGAACAATAAATGTTAATCTTGTTTCTGTTTGACTTGCATTTAGTAAATATTTGTCATTTGTTAGCCACAAATATTATCATCTAGGGTTAATACTTGTTCTAATTATGACAACAACACACCTAGAACAACATTATACATGAATTCATCATAACAACAGCCAATAAGAAAATATGTACATGAAACCTGTAAACCATCTACTAGGAAAACAATAATTAAATAACAATAGCAAAAACAAGTAGCTAATACCAACAATTTTGAGCATCCGCAGCAGTTGGGTGGATGGATTCGCCTAAAAGCCAGGGTGAATCCAATCTACCCCAAAACAGTTGTGAATCCATCCCAAGGTGAATTTTCCAAGCGCTGTTAAGAATCGCGCGCAAGAATTAATGTCCCAGATATGTCCACGTGGCTCAATCTAATCCATCCAACACTCAGCGCACTTCAAGACCGCACGTAATTACCATCCAATAGGAAAATGCCACGTAATTTTTTGTAATACATAGCAGCGCAATTCTAAACCGTGTGGCATTACGCAAAATCTTTTAGGCTTATTCTTATACTTCTCCTTTCAAGTGTTATTTGCAACTAAGGCATTGGCATTATAAGCTTGGCATATCCAAAGCATTAAGCATATCCAAGGCATTAAGCTTGGTATACCTAACCTTACTCTACAAGTTTCCCAACCCAACCCATTTCCTCTGTTGATCACTTAAAAATGTCAGGAGAGTCTAGTTCGCGACCGAGGCATAATTTTTCCAAAACTAAATGCAACGTAAACGCGGAAGTAAAACGAAGGGGGAGTGCCGACATTACAAATAATTGGCCATTACAATTGACGTCGAGCAACGATCCCACCCCATCGTACGTAGAGTTGAACCGAGTAGATATCCTCCCGGACGGCTGGGTCCATATTTCTGTTGGATAAGAGGAAATGTCGGTAAGTTTTGTGTAAATTTTATGTGTTATTAACGTATATTGCAATATGTTCGATGAAATGCCCGAATGAACTTCTAATGTGTTAATGTGATTTTTTTATCAGAACCGAGATGAATTACAGTATAGGGGATCATTGGATAAGGTACTGAAGGGGTACCAATGGATTGTCGTGCACCCGACATTGAAGAAATTGGTCGACGAAATGAGTTTTGAGGAGTTTTTCTCGATTAAGGCGGGAAACTCGGATAACCATCTCATTCATGCTCTCGTGGAACGGTGGTGGCCTTCCAGCCATACCTTTCACTTCCCTTGCGAGGAACTGGGTTTCACACCGTTAGACTTCGTCATGCTAACGGACATATCTTTTCGGAGGGGTCGCGAACTCCCGTACGATGAGAGGTACTCAAAGTTAGAGAAAGCAGAAAAGATGTTCCCAGGAATCACAAGCTTCAATATCAGGTAGGGTAACATCACTCTTTCCTATTTAAAAAGTGGCAAAAACCTTTGAATCCACATCTTCGCAATTGTAACTCAGAAATAGATATCGTGCATGCACGGGTATTTATTGCCTATATGATGGGTAATCTCTTCTTCTCAAATGGTGCCACATCCCTTCGGGCGGGTTATCTTGCAGCCTTGACAGACTACAATATTCTTGGTGCGTTAGGTTTTGACTGGGATACGCCGATTATAGCAGCTTTGTATTGGGGGCTTGATGAAGTCTCAGTTTTGAGGGATGGGAAGGTGAAGAAATCGATCATTGGATTCTATGCGGTGTTGGAGTTCTAGCTCTTCATGTACTGTCGGGTTGGAATGTATCTAGTTAAGGTATAAAACTTTAACCATATTTATCCCCGTATTTTTGGGTGGAGAGATGAAAAGGCGAGTACGGGGTCTAAAATTCATCACTATTTTACTGTGATGAGAGATATGATAGAATGGAAGGGAAAAACCAACGTAGATTGGCAACCATGGCACAAGTCTATTTAATTAATCCATCCAGAGGTAAGAGTTGCTTCAGCGCTGAGCTTCCCGAGGGTTCCATTGGTGTCAGTCCCATATGGCCGCGGTACGCTTTGGTATTTAAGAGACCGGTGTATGCGTCAGATGACCGGGCGTGATAGTGTACCCTATGACCCCCCTTAGGAGATTATAAAATTCCCAAGGTATGATCAAGCGTTATATTGGAGTCTGAAGGATGTAGACTTCTACAATGGTCACAATTATCTTGTTCACGACGTAGATTACATGACATATTGGCGTGCCGTTCATCCAAATCTCAAGATCGATTGTAGTTTAGTAAAGAGGGCAGAAAATATTTAGATCGTCGGACGTGATTTAGTGAGGCCCGATGTATACTTGCCACCTATGTCGAATTTAGATACATCTTTACAGGTGTAAGACTATGGTGTTCAGGCGACCGGCGATCCACGTGATATGGGATGGTTCATAGATGTGGCGGGATTGAACGATCAACGTAGACGAATATCGATCCCGGTGATGCAGGTACCATACCCGTGTCCTCCCACGTATAGTGCAGATGAATTGTGGCATCAGTCCCAAGGAATGCGGTATGCGGCATATGAAAAATCGAGGCAACTAGCTGACAGCAATATTAAGTTGAGGAGTGAGCTGAGCCGGGCATAGGAGGTCATCTAAGAGACTAACTGAGATGTTTATTTCCTACCAAACAGAGCCGGTTGTACAATGTATCTATGACAAGAGTCTCGCACGTGGCAGAAACGCCCGCCAAACGAAGAGAGGTCATCCCAGTTAGACTATGTTTTATTTAGAACTTTTATTTATGTTTTGTTTAAACTATGTTGTGTATTAATATTGTTTAAACTATGTTTTGTTTAAACTATGCTTCGTTTAAACTATGTTGAGTTTTAATACTGTTTTTTTTTAAGATTTATGTTTTGGAAACTTGTTGTCCAAGTTACTCAATCATCAACGACTAGTATTAATATTTCTTGATTAATGTGAGATTGAAGTGAAGTGAGGAGTGTTAAGTCTGGTTGACTTCACTCTTATTGGAGCCGCCAAACCAATGTTTTAGTATGTTAAATCTTAGGCTTACTTTTATTATGGAAACTTTTTGTACAAGTTACTCAACCGCCATATTAACGGCTAGTTTTTTTTATGGAAACTTGTTATACAAGTTACTCAACGGCCATATTAGCGGCTAGTTTTTTTTATGGAAACTTGTTGTACAAGTTACTCAACGACCATATTAATGGCTAGTTTTTTTCATCTATAAATGTCATTCATCTCCTACACTCTCCTCCCTTCTAATTTTCTACACTCTCCTCCCTCCTTACCTTACAAACAAAACCACTATTACTTCCTTAAGCTCCCAATCTAATTCTCAAAATCACTCCCAATCCTCCAATACGAACCAACAAGAAAATGTCTTCCCTCATCAATTCGACACATTTGATCCGTCGCAAATGCCTAACACTTCTCAATATCAGAATCACCATGTTCGCCAACTATTCATACCATCCGACAATCAATTTCAATCTCAAACCCATGGATATTACCCTTATTACCCAAACCAGGGATATTGCCCTCAATTTGATGGGTATACGAGCTCGTACCTTCAACCGGGAAATCCATATTATTCATCTCAAACCGGCTTCACTGGTAGAAGTTTGAGTACCACGGCGATGCAAGGTACATGGGGTTTAAATGATTTAAATCTTAATACATCGCCGGTTGCATCTCCGGTTGTCTCTCCAGTCATCTCTAAGGAACTCAATCCGGTTCTCACTAGAAGTAATACGCGCGGGAAGGCAAAGTTTACAAGAAAGACGGCATCGACACCTATTATAGTTAAGGATGTAGCTGTGGCTGAGGAACTCAATCAGTTCTCACAAGAAGTAATACGCGTGGGAAAAAAAGTCTAAGCGAAAGACGACATCGACACCTATTATAGTTGAGGATGTACTTGTGGCTTCGGAAGAAGCGCATGATGACAAAAAACAATACTCCAACTCCAAAAGTTGGTTGTCCGATGACTTCGTAAATCTTGTATGCGCTTGGTCCCAAGTATTTCAAAACCTGGCTATCACGAACAACCAAAAAGCCGCTACATTTTGGTTCAAGGTAGGTAATCAATTTAACTCCTTCTATGTTGACCAATTGATATGGTGATCGTACACCTGTGTCAATTATACGCATAAGGGGTGACTCAATAAGGAATGCTCAATTTTTAGAGGTATCATTCAAGATCTTGAGAGCCGACATCATTCCGGTATTGGAGCGGATGACTTCGTAAGTATTTTATTTATTTTTCTCATTTAATTAATGTTCAAAGATGAATCATACTCTGAAAAAATTTTAAACTTGATTTCTAGGAATGTATGGCATACGATATATTTTTTTAACTACATTGCAAACCATTTACACTTGGGGAAGCGTACAAAGTTTTGGAAACTTGCCCAATATGGTCACACATTCATCACATCGGCCTACTCGGCCGCGACGTTGCTAGAAAGTTTAATTTTAACGATAGCCCGGGTAACTCCACCAATACCGATCCAGAAACACCTACATTCAGTACTCTAAATATCATAATTCCCGATGATTTTTTCGATGTGGATGCACCACTATATTCATGTGGGGATGTACGACCGGACGACAAAAAAAAATACAAGGCTAAAGAAGCGGAAAAGTCAAGTATAGGTTATTGGGGGAAGAGGATGGTTGAGACAACGTCCAACATGATGAAGTCATGGATTAAGAGAGACGAAAAGAAGAAACAACAAAAGGATGCTAGAGCTAGAGCACAAAAGGAACTACAGGTGGCTTGAGAGGTTGAGATTCAAAGGAGGCGTGAAGCTGAGCTAACACGAATAAAAGCCATCGACGATGCGCATATGTTTAAGGTAATGACAACGGACCCAAGTAACCTACTACCGTTATAATGGCATTAGCTGAAGAAGCAGATTAAAGAATATTTGAAGAAGCTGAAAGAGTAGTGTCAAAGTGATGACGACGTTTCTAGTGATGAAAATTGATGTAATCTTTTTTGTTAATAGTAGTTATTAAGTTTTACGTAATTTCATTATTTGAATAAAATTGTTATTAATGGTTTGTAATCCTTAAAATTGTTACAAAATCAAAAAGCAGAAGCAGTAAACTATGTTTCCTTAAAGTGTTACAATGATGAAGACTTGGAAATAAAATACATTACAACTTCAATATTAAACTTGGAAACGAAATACATTACTTTAGAAAATAAACAAACAATGATGAAGACTATAATTACTCCTCCCATTTTCGATTCCACAAATGCGTGAAAAGTTTATCTCATAATTGGAAATAAACTCCTTCATTTCTAATTTCATGAACCTTATGAATGTACTCTACCATAGTGTTGATCGCGTATCTTGGATTTAAGTCCTCCTTCCAAGTATCCATGGATTTTCTAAACTCGGGGTCAATGTCCATTTGTCGTATGTAAGTATGACGTTCACCTTCGACGATCATATTGTGCAAGATTAGACATGCGTACATAACATTTCCTGGATTATTTGGTTTCCAAAATCGCGCACCGTATGCCAATATTTGAAACCTAGCTTTTAATACCCCAAAAGCACGCTCTACGTCTTTTCGGCATGCTTCTTGCATCTTTGAAAAATGGCTTTTGACGTCGTTTGACGGATTTCTTATGGTTTGAACAAGTGTTTGGCATTTTGGATAGACTCTATCAGCTAATAATACCACATAGTGTACGGTACCGTGCCTATATTAAAATTACAGGGCGGCGCAACTCTATTAGGCAAGTTGTTAAAAAGCCACCGTTGATGCAAGACGTTCATGTCGTTGTTAGAACCGGGCACCCCAAAGAATGCGTGCCATATCCAAAGATCTTGGGATGTAACCGCTTCTAAAATCACCGTCAGGATTCTCCTATACCCAGTATATTGTCTTGCCCATCCGGTAGGATAATTCTTCCATTTCCAATGCATACAATCTAAATAACCCAATATCCCCGAGAAGCCTCGCTATCCATTCACTTTTAACAAGTGTAATGTATTATCTTCATTGGGAAATCTAAGGTATTGAGCTTTGAATTGTGTTATAATAGTTTTGCAAAATTCTTTCAAGCACAAAATAGCCGTAGACTCCCCAATCCGAAGGTATTCTTCTTGGGCGTCTACGCTCATACTGTAACATAACATGCGAGGTACGCACACTATCTTTTGGTGCGAGGATAAGCCCAAAGTCTTAGCGGCATTTTCTCTTTGAATAAAATAGGTGTTTGAAGAAAGTATTTGATCATAAATACGTTGATACACACCTTCGCTCATACGGAATTGATGACGAAATGAGATTTCTTTAAATCTTGGGTTGTCACCGAAGTAATCCCGGTTAAGGCTAACCTCCCCCAATTTATGCTCACGGCTTTTTCGCTTGTCAATCTATCCCCTTTTACTACCTCTCCACCTCCTTGATCATGTCGCCTCTTGATCTTTTTCTTCTGCTTCTCCTATCTTAATTATAATCTTGCCATACTCGTGCATCAACTCAATTTAACGTTCGAATAGCTCTTAGTCACCGGATGATGATGAAGACGATAACTCCCAAGATGAGAATGATGTATCAGGTCTGAGTAGGTTAGCAATGATTTTATCAGACATGATTTGGTGTAATTGATAAGAAATGAAGAAAGTTGTGTTTTGAGATATAAGATGAATGAGTTGATTGTAGAAGAGAGTGAAAGATGAATGGGATTTATAAATAGACAAAAAACTTACCGTTTATAGCCATTGAGCATCTTGTTAAAGAAGTTTGATCAGGAAAAAACCAAGGTAAAATAATGGGGAACCAAAGATATTTTTTATGCAGGCTTTTCCCGTGCATTTCTGAACCGCGCGGCAAAACTAGCCATTTGAAAATTAATTAATCTCAGCCGTCCACGTGTCTTAATCTTAGACATTAAAGCTACGCGCAGTTCTAAAGTGCGCTCAATGGGGGCTACTAGATTGTTTCCATGTGGCAACATCTTATTGGCTAATTGCCTGCGCACCCTTCTGAATAGCGCACAAAGACTAAGCACCCTTTTGAACCGCATGACATGAATTTATCCCAAATCTACCCACAGGGTGGAGAATCTACCCCCAGGGTGGATATTGGGTTGCCATGTCATCAAACTCACCTAGCTTCTAGGAGGTGGATTGCTTGGTAAAGAGGGTGGATTGGAAAATCTACCTTGCCACGTCAGAATCCACCTAGCTGCTGTAGATGCTCTTAGTCTTAGTCCAAAGCTGACAACTGAAGTTTCAAGTCTTCCATCCTCCCATGTAGGTGGCTAGTATTATTTAAAGAATCTTCCTAAAGCTTATGACGGTCATCTATATCTATTTTAAGGGCCACCACTCTGTCCTCAAGAATAACTATTTGTCGATAACATGCAGAACTTTATAATTTCATACCCTCAAGTTCTTTTATGTTTTATAAAATATATTTGAAGCAAAGATAATGTTCTTTAAGTAGTTGTGACTTCAGTCAATAATAATCTATCTCCATCTCACATAGGCGGTTAAGACCATAAAGTCGGCAATCGTCCTAATCTGGCTAGACACCCACTACTTGAATCCAGGAGGTATCTATCAATACTTGGGTTTCATTCCATATACTACTCTTACTATTATTCAACATATTAGCTTCTTTTAGTTTCTAGAGAATTCTGTTGTTGATATTTATATTTTTGTAAAAGAGAGTCAATAGATTGTCTGAAGATTTCTCTCAGTTTCGAAAGAGTTCTTTTAGTTTATAAATAGTCCTATGTGCTTCAGATTTTCTCTATCAAAAGTTGTACTAAAAATCTAGCACATGTCATTCACTAGTCATTCCCAGTACAAATTTATCAGATTGCATGTGTTATGGAGAGTATTGTCATTTCTACAAAGTGATATTATCATTTGTTATAAGCGAAATTAATGCTTGTTAGCCTAGCCTTTGAGAATACTTGACCGCCTAGATGAATAATTCTTTAGAGCAAACGTAGCAGGGTATGAGTTTGAGCTGGGTTTGCAAACCCACACTCAAACTCACACTTTGAGCCTCCCAGCAGGGTGTGAGTGGGTGTGAGTTTGTAAACGTGGCGCTACAGTAACTCAACCGAGTGTGAGGAGCTCACAAAAAAAATAATGAGTTTGGCGGTGTTTGGATTACCGCCGCGTTTAATTTTATTTTTTTGATTTTTTTTTATGTGTGAGAGAGATGAATAATTATGAGGGGAAAAGAATACTGCACGGACTAAAGATTACCGCGTAGAATATTGATTATCGCGCAGACTAAATTTAAAAAAAAAATTCAACTCAAACTCACTGCTGGAAGAGAATGGGTGTGAGTTGGGGTTTTTATGGGCCCCTTGTCAGATCCCACACCCAAATTTACACTTGCTGCTAGAGATGCTCTTAGTGAACATGTGAAGTCTAATGAATGGCTTGATTTTTTTATTATTCTCATGATGATGTCTATCAGTAAAGTTAAATCACCTGATCACGTACAAATAATATGATTGGTTTTTTTGCCATTTATCTTTTGTCATTAAACATTATGTCCTATCTATTTACTTTATAAGATTGGTATATGTTGACATACTAAAAACCTTTAACATTTTTCTCCTTCAACAAAAATCATCACAATTGCTCCCCAGGGAAGGGAGACATGCTTATGCTGGTATGGCCAAGTTACTCAAGTTTATTTGTATTAAACTCAAAATAACATCGATCGATGGTTCAGTCAGTACCCACGCAAGCTTATGCTTAGTTGGATCAGGTCAAAACATGTAATTGGGGCCTCTGTTGTAAGGTGTCCACAATCACTACGTAGCAAAATGTTGGTAAGAGATTTTATTGTTGCCCAAACTCTAACAAAAATTGCAAATACAGATGTGGATTTTTTTTGCGGTTCGAAAATTCTTCTACTAACAATGTTGGTGCCGACCTCCTGTACCACTAACCACTCGAGGAGTAGGGGCTAAAAGATGATTACTTTTGGAGGATATCCGTAGTGATAAATTCATGAAACTAAGTGTCAAAGGCACAATCGCAACTACTGAAGGATTTCATGACTCAATTAGGAAATCTCTTAATTAGTGATGACTAGGAGGATTAATGGATCTCATTTATTATCTCTGTGATTATGAATTCTTAATGCAAATCTTGTTATTATTTTAAATGAAGCCTCGATTTAGTCTTGGATTTTTTTCACCCTCATGATAGGGTTAACTATGTTACAATCACAAATAAAATTATGGGAGTTATGCGAACTCACTGTTGCTGATACAACTTCTCCGAAGAGAATAAGTAGTATCAAGCCAAATGATAAATATTTTGATGATGAATGGCTAATGGCATTTAGGAACTTATAATTTGAATTGTGTATCAAATCCGAGAGATTACAAAATAAAAATATAGAAATACAATTGGCCCAAAAAGACTAATAATAATAATTACTCAGTAATACTATTTCTTCATCTTAAACATCACGCTCGATGTTCCAAAAGGCTTTTCAATCTTCGCTTGTAATCTTTCATATTTAAATCTTGCAAGGGAACGAAATCAGGGTTGGTTGTTAACCATTTTTCAATTTCCCTCGCCCTATCGTACATTACCTTGAACAAGACCAATGTTAAAAGGTCGCGATCAATCATTTTTCTAACAGAATCTTGGAGATAAATAACTTTATCCAAAGTGCTTTTAATTAACCTTGAAAATCCTTTAAGACTTTGTCAAACTGGTTGGCTATAGTTTTCCTTTTTGAATAAGCAGGTTTGGAGGATGATGCCATTCTGATGTGAACATCTCCTAGTGTACGTCGTCCACTCGTTAGTAGTCTTCTTATTTTAGCTTATTAAGATTAAGGGCTAAACTATTGGAGATGTTTTTATTTTAATGTCTAATTAGATTCTAATTTGGAGAGGTAGAAGACTTGCTATTGTAGGAGGATTAGGGTTGAGGCCTATATAAGGAGAGGGTGGTGTAAGTTTATTTCTTAGTTGTTATTGAGTAAAGTTCAAGGTTTAGCCCTAATTTAGTTTTATGTTGATTTTATCATAAAAGACTTCTCGATTTAGCTTCTGCGTTGAGAGTTTACTTTAAATTGGCATTAGAGCGAGATTAATTCTTGGGTTTTCACAGTGTTTCTTAGAGCGATTCTCTCTTGATTTGTGATTTGAAATTATAATCGTTTTTTTTCCTGCACCGCTACAGTATTTTTCTGAGTATGCTACAATGTTCCTGCATCTACTATAATAATTTTGCGCCTGCTACAGTGATTTATGTACTTCTGCAGTAATTTATTTGTTGTCTTCTACAGTGATGATTTCTGTACTATCCCAATGGAAAAACCACCTAGTCTTGAAGAACGTGTTAAGAGTATTGAAGCGTCGATAGAAAGAATTAAAGTAACGTTTTAAAAGATCGAACTAACGGTCATTAAAATTTTCTTTCTTTTTAGTTACGATGTGAAAAGTTTCTCTCCGATATTTGATGTTGTTTCTGACCCGCACCAACCATATTTTGATGATGAAGGATTACCCCCAGTAAATGATAAGTACTCGGATGACTACGAGTACTTAGGATCTTTAACTGATAGGAGTCGGGATTACGATAACTTTTTAGAAGATGAAAAGTTTCAATTTATGGATTTATCAGTGTTTATTGATCCAACTTGGGAGGACTTTGAAGCTCGTTATGCAAGTAAAGCGACACAAAAACTATATCAATTACAAGTAATTTTTAGAGCATGTCGTTTGCTAGGCTTTGGTTGAAGGAAAAGTTGTGAATACAATGTCGCAACATCAATTGGTACATCGGCTGGATATTGCAATTTTCGGGGTAGGATCTGAGGGTCAAAACTTAAGGCGTATGGAATTGTTGATTTTGACATGCAACACGAGTTTGATGATTTTGAAGGTGTTACCAAGGTGGCACGAGCTTCGTCAAGAGCACGTCGGGTATAATTTTGTGCTCGAAATTTTCCAAAGATTAAGGGTTTTATGTGAACATCTCCTAGTGTACGTCGTCCACTCGTTAGCAGTCTTCTTATTTTAGCTTATTAAGATTAAGGGCTTAACTATTGGAGATGCTTTTATGTTAATGTCTAATTAGATTCTAATTTGGAGAGGTAGAGGAATAGTTATTGTAGGAGGATTAGGGTTGAGGACTATAGGGGGTGGTGTAAGCTTATTTCTTAGTTGTGATTGAATAAAGTTCAAGGTTTAGCCCTAATTTAGTTTTAGGTTGATTTTGGTGTAAAAAACTTCTCGATTTAGCTTCCGCATTGAGAGTTTACGTCATATTCACTATCTAAACTTTTTTTTTAATAGAAAAGGAGAGGGTCATTAATAACTGGTATGGATAAGCACCAAAATTCATCTTGTAATTTGAGCGTAAAAGTATTTGGACCATTTTTTTTACAACATTGGACATTATAAACACCGTGTTTGTCATTTGTAATTTTTATATGTAATATTTGTCGAATGTGACTAGTTTTTTCATCTTAAATAAGTTTGGTATGCCCTCTTTAATAAGATTCCAGTTCCCAACATAACTTAATTTTGCACATTTTCCCAATACAAGTACTGAATTGCTATTCATGAATTTAATTCAAGTTCACGAACGTTGACAACTATAAATATCCCCACCCCATACTTAACTTTCCCTCATCTCATATTTTTAGAATGAACTCCTTAAACAAATCTCTACATTGCAAGCATTATCAGAGCAAAACAAAGTCATGACATCAATATTGTTAGTAAAATTGGGAGGAAGTCTTCAAGAATTGTAGAAAAGTCTCGTTAGATATGCAAATGTGCAATCCAAAATCTTTCGAAGCCTATAAAAGATTGACGAGAGGCTTGAGAATTGCGAGGATTGGCTCTATGCAATAATTGACTTCGTAACTGCCCACGACGTGGATGATGTTCAAGTTGGAGTTAACTAAAATAGTGGTGGCAAAGTTGAAGAGGACCATAGCGGATGGTTGTAGCCTCCTTCTTTAAGTTTTTGGAGTTTTTGTAATTAAATGATAGTATTTTTAGCAATTTGCTTCATTTTGATTGGAGATTTTTTCTTCAACTTAAGCCATATTAGTATATGTTTGAAGTTGTAATGTACAATATTTGGTAATGACAAACATGTAGGATTTACATACAATAACTATAATCTATAACTCAACATGTAAAAGGGATTATACTAACCTTTTTCCCGCTCTCTGGAAAATTACCTATTCTTGAGAGGAATCTTCCCTTGGATTGGCTGCAGACCTTAATGGGATGGTTTTTTGTACTGCAGCCTCCAAGAGTGACTTCTTCTCTATTTAACCTGATAGGATTATTGTAGTCTTCCCATTATACCCTCAAACCCTAATAAAGAGTAACACTAGGTGCCACCTACCCTAACTTAGTACAACAATTGGGCACAACCAATAACACCTATACAACCTATTAATATGTGTGCTCATGAACCGGAAGAGTAGAGCCGGTATAGATGGAAAATTCAATCTCCCACCCGGTGCTAACTCGATTTTAAGAAAAATATTTTTAACCTGATTCATAGTTTTTTATGAAAAGCAGATGACCATCATTTGTTTTGAAAAACCACACATGATAATTTTTCGAAGGTAATTCTACATCGAACTTGACTGTCACTCTACGACTACAAAGATGGCTAACACGGTTCACGAATAAATTTTGGTCAGGCCTTTGAGCACATGCCTAATTCATATCATGGACATCAGGCTAGCAACCATAATAGCTTTCAAGTATAAATTTTTTACTGGTGTAGTTTAGCGTGTGAATGGCAAATGTACACCTTAATGATGTGCTGGTACATTTTCATTAGTGTCCTGTAACATATGTTTACCCGGCACATGTCATTTTAATACTTAGATAAACCGTCATGCGAAGACCATTGTTCATACTGAAATGAAGGCCAAAGGATGTGGAGCCTACCCATATCCAGCCCAAGCAAACTTAAGAAACCTTTCAGTATTCTCTATAGGCACTTGATACTTAGACAACCGTCATGTGATGAAATTACTCGTATCTAAAACTTTATTGCAATTGTATAGTTTAAATTGAATATGTGCACATATAATAACGGATCCAAATATAATAACAGCTAAATAATCAAAATTTAATTATGAATGTCGACCAAAATAATAACTGGGAATAACTCCCACATGGATAAAGAATCCTAGTGCAGTAATAGTACCTAAAATAAAACAATAACTGGTCCCATGTAAAAGAACGATCCATAAAGAGACTAAAAAAATCTGAGTCAGAGTAGCCCAAAACCATAAGCTCAACCGATCTCCTATAAACCAATCTATAATCTCTTGTCCTCTTTAAATGACGAAGAACCTTATTGGTTGCCTGTCAATGAATAATAGAAGGGTTATGAGGTACCTTAATACCTAACATCCTAACAACAAAACTGATGTCGGGTCTCATACATATCATGCCATAGGCTTTCGTCTGCTGAAGAAATCAGATGTCACTGCTAGCAATTAAAATATTATCGACGTGCAAAACCATAAATGTGGAATGTCTCCCACTCTGATTGACATATATATAACCATCCATTTGCATTTAATTGCCTTAGATCCCTTAGGTAAATATGTTAACTCCCACACAGAGTTGTGAGACATAAAATCTATCTCTTCCGTTATAGCATTACGCCACTGATCTGCAAAACAACTAGCTATAGATAAACTAAAAGATACTAGATCCTCAAAATTAAGTAATTCCCCTTCAAATGAATAAAGATGATAACCTGAAGAAATGGCTGAACAAGTCTTTCCAGGGGATCTCCGAGTAGGAGCTAGAGGCTGGGTTGGAGGTTGAACGATAAGAAGTAGAACGGGAGTGGGTGGAGGAAAAAATCTAAGGAAGAACTGATGCTACGAGGGGGTCTGAAACAAGGTCTGGAATAGTACTCGCATAGTGTCAGTATCAGATAAATACGGAAGCATAACAACACTGATCAAAATTGCAGTTGAACTCTGAGTTACAGAACCCTCCTCAAAGACAAACTCTCTATGAATAGTATTGGTAAAGTGATCTTCCTTATCTATAAAATGAGCCTGAACACACTTAACAATCTCCAAGGGGTGATAAAGACAATAAAACCTGAAATCTATCGATCTTTCGGGGAAACCAACGAAGAAACAACTGACGGTCCTCGAAACTAACTTTTTGATATTTGGGTTAAACAATTTTGCCTCTACTGGACAAGCCCAAACATGCAAGTAATTAAGTCTATGATTTCTCCCAGTCCATAGATGATCCAGGAGTAGTGTACTGGGCTACAATACCCTGATCCAACAAATACTGATAAAATGTTCCCAAAAGTTGGACGTCTTGATCAATCTTATCATAATACTCGTCTCCTCAATCTGACCAGACAACCTTGATCTTTTGATCTAACTATTTTTTAACCTCTAACGGGAAAGACTTAAATGGATGGTTAAGAGATAGACGGTATAACCCATCAACTAGTAAACCATAACCAATATAGAATCATGAGGAATAATGTTAAAACCACCATGTCTAAATTGAAAAAATAACTTAGAAAGTACAACCGAGAAACTAAAACTAGAGATCGTCTCAGCGAAGGAACATAAAAGGTACCTGTTTGATCTAAAGTAGCACATGTCTAAAACCAAACAAAAAATGCCAACGAACTCAATAGGAAGGCATCTAGAATCTCTCAAGAAAACCTGCTCCTCAGGCCTTATTGACCGCCTGCTGATGAACCCCTGTGGAGAATTAGAAATGTAAACAGTTACCCTAGAATCTTACCACCAAGAGTTGGTGGGAACATCAACCAAATTGGATTCAAAACAAACATAAATGTGCGAGCGCATATATCTACTGCCGTCAAACCTCAGCGATAAAAACTGAGAAAAGTTATTGTACTGTCTTCCCTTGACGGAACCCTCGAACTATTCTTTAAAGACATCTAACAGTCCCGGGGAGTAGTTAGAGTCTGTCAAGGTCTCAATATTAGCCAGTTGGTTCTAGATTATAGGGTCCATAGCTGCATGAACCAAAGACTTATTTTAGGGCGTACAAAAAAAAAATTATACACGTTTAACTTGATCTATAAAAGATCTATAACTTGATGTCTATAATCTCGATCCTACCTGGGGTTAGGATGGTCGAGTCAGAGTGGATATAATATTTATGGTATTAATTATTCACTCTGTGGGTACAACTATGTATCATAGAATCTCTCTTTTGGGTGGTGATTTGACATACATTGCCCCCTAGTGGTGATCACTCACGCTCAAGACTATACTGGCCACTTACAGTTTGACTCGAGACACTTTCTCACCTTTGGGCTGTGGGTTATCCTCATCTCCCCATACCGCATAGCCTATCTTAACCCACTAATTAATTAGAAGTTTCGTAGCATCTTTTGGGTGGTCTAATTATTTTAAGTTTAATTATTGCAAAATAGTCTTAATGAGACTTTATAAGAGAGTCTCAAAATTGGAAGAAACGTTCAAGTTCATGAATAAAACTCCTTTGGGTGTATTTACCCACTTTATATCCTGCCTTCATAACGACTACTTGATTTTACTTAAACCCCATTGGAGATCCTTGGCAATAAAAATGCCCTGTATCCATTAATGATATATTTTGGCTCATGCCAAAATTCTT
The DNA here is from genome assembly GCA_014058105.1 of Kingdonia uniflora. NCBI lineage: Eukaryota > Viridiplantae > Streptophyta > Magnoliopsida > Ranunculales > Circaeasteraceae > Kingdonia > Kingdonia uniflora. The sequence continues at coordinate 1,886,638 of JACGCM010001215.1, read as the reverse complement.
TATCCAATTAATATGATATAGTAATTTGTAATTGATTTATGATTATATAATCAATAATGAATTTGTGAAAAACTATAATGTGCCTTAATATTTTTTGAAGTAACCTACTAATCCTTAAAGACTTCGATTGGATATATGTGTAAATATGATAGTCCAGATACCCATTATATGTACATATAATTATCTTGCTAAATCAAAGTTGGGTATAAACTTAGCTGATGATGCCAAGATTACTCAATAAAACTTATAAATTCAGAGGAACACCAAAATTCAAGCCGGCACAATGTTGGATATCCAAAAATCACAAACCAACATTGATAACAATAATGTTACCATGCATGATGGGACCTTAAGAATATCACTTGCATTTTGTCTATAGATAGTGATCAGTATACAGTCCTATATATTACACTAAATATACAGACATTCGACCATTTGCTATGAATACATCATAACATGCCGATAAATACCAATGGTATATGCTATATAACAATATATGAGATCCTACAGATATCAGACTATCATATCGGTTATGCTGTACAATGTAGCCAATATATAACAAAAACCAGAAATTCAACATGGTCATAAGCACAATAATAAGTAAGAACAAAAACCAATACAAATTTTTTTTATATTTCATAACATAAGACCAAAACCTATATAAACAACACATTGAGAACAACAACAGTAGTGATTTTCCCTCAAATCCAAGCTGAATCAACAAACATAAAACCTTAACACTTCCCCATCTCAGCTAAGAATTGAAGGAAACTCTAAAAGGATCACGATTTATGCCAAACCCTAAATGGTGGAGGTGGTTCTCCGTCTTCAGTGACTGCGGAGGTGGTGGGGGTTACAGAGGAGTGGTGGGATTAACTTTGACTTCCTCCATTGGGGAATTTGAGGTATTCCAGTTCCTCTCCTGGGCCTTCCATTGCTTTTATTTAAGTGTCGCACTATCATTTGTAAAATAAGCTGTCTCTCGTTCTATATAAGAAATAGCTGTCTGTAGATCATGTAATCTTGATTTTAGAACTGAATGAAATATTCGTCCTTGTAAATTGCTTGTCTTGAATAATAAATTTGAACTTGTTGCATCTTGTCTTGTAAGTGTTTGAAATTTCTTGAATGAACTACTGTAGGACACAGTGTAACAATTCTCGAACTAGTTAAAGATTAAATCGGTCAAAAATATGTAGATCAAATTTTTGCTGAGTTGGATGAAGTATATATGAACTGTGTAGATCGTACTATATATTTGTTGCCTTTTTGAGATAAATTATTGTCATATCTGTTGTGGTGTGTTCCGCGAACTTCTGCTAGATGTAGAGCTACGTTAGGTAGCAGTTCAATAAATTGCGCTAGATAAGCTTGCTGAAGAGGATGAGAGAGCTGCCGGTGGGGAAATAATTCTATGTGGTGAAGAGAACCATCCGTCTGTCTTAAATGTAATTATATGTAAGGTTGGATGATTAACCATAATAAAATGATTTGTTTTAGTTGAGGTCGTCTTGTCATATCTTTCTGTATCTTTGATAAAGGTCGAATGAAATATAATTGAAGTAGGATTCGTTGCTAATTTTCTGCTTCTGCCATATCAAAAATAAGGTAAATGATAGCTGCAATCACTGTACTATGGTTTTAAATTGGAAATCATGCTATAAGTAGCGTAGAAGGATCGTGTAGTCGCAGAAGGTTGCTGCTGCATGGAAGTGATCATGCTACATGATCGGTACAAATCTTCTGGGGCAGTGAATCCTTGAATTTAATAATGGCAGAGGAGAAAGATAGACGTGATAGCTGTGTACGTTACTCTAAAAATTATTATGAGGGCAAACAAAAAGACGCGCCTGCAAGGAGAGATGATGTTGACGCGTGTCCCAAAGAGCTGCCATTTCAGAAACTGAGGGATAATATAAAATCACATCTTTCTCCCTCTCACAAACTGCATTCAGTTGCAGAGATAGAAAAAAGCATTTCTAGAGAGAGAAAGTCTTCAAATTTCGATCGTAGTCCACCGTTATACTGTAATCTTGCTAGGAAAACCAATATTTTACCGTCTGAAGTGAAGGTTGTGACCAGAAACGACGACTGCTGCTCTTCTAGTACAGGTTAGTAATTCTGTTTCCACCATTTTTGCTGGTTTGAATAGTGTGTTTGTTGCTTGTCATAGAAGATGGTAGTTGCATGATTGAACTGCTTGATAGATTAATAAAGTGTTGGGTATGGCTGAGGGAAGAGGCCAGTTTGATTATAAAACACTAAATAAATGTTTCCTATATGGATGATTATGAGGTGAGAGGCACTATAGCTATTGATATGCTTGCTGCTGTTCATTTAGTGGTGAATGAGGGATTGGAAGTGGGGTTGAAACTGGGGAATTCTTTAAGTATCCCGCTGATGTAGACGTAGGGAAGACATTTTCCAAGTATAAGAAATACTTAGTTGGAAAATGGGGGTATTATCTGATGAATGTAGGGTTATGGTTTAGGACTCTGGTGAGACCAGGTGGTAAGATAGAGAATTATCAAGTGCCTTCCCTAGATCAATGGTAGATAAATATGGGTATAGGAGATGATGTAGAAATTACTTATTAGAGCAACACTGGTGTGGAGGTCGTAGAGGAAGGGTTCCTCTACTATCTAAACTAGGTCGCTTTTGGGTTGAATATTCCCTTGACCTTTTTCCAAAAGGGGGTAATGAACGCTTTAAAGAGTGGCCCTGCCCAATTAAATGGCAATGTGATCGAGATGATGAGGGTCTGTAATGCCCTAACAAGAACTGGAGAGATGGTGATACTGCAAGACAGTTCGTTGCGGACGATATCTTGAAGTATTACAAGTTGAAATATGTGAGAAGTCAGAAGAGTGGATACTTGTATAGTGATTCGGCGAGGCCAAAACTCTTTGATTTTGAATATGCTGGGAGACCCTGATGCGACCATCTTATGATGGTGAGGGGTAATTGTATACATGCGCCTGGGGAACCGGCGCTTGAGCTGAAATATAAGAATTTTAACGAGAGTAAGTGTCTTTATTCTGCCCGTACTTCGTCTTTTAACTTGTTGCGAGCTGCTAACATAGTTTGTTGTTGATTTGGCTGAACCTAACCTAAAAGGTATTGCCTATACGTCTAGTCTGTTCGACATCGTATCTCGAGAAGGAACTGATCTGAACCAAGTACTTAGAGACTTAGGTATCCGTAGAGATAAAAGGCTGAACTCTGTAGTTGCAAAAGTTCAGTGAGCTCATCAAAATTGAGCTATGGCTACATCTGGTTCTGCTTTTGATGGGATTACGGAGATTTCTGCCTATGCTGCGGGTACTTCGAGTACACAAAATTGACGATCTAGAGGAAAAAGGCCATTGCCAGCTTCTGAGCAAACAACTCCTATGCAGACGACGCAGATGGAGACTGAGGTGGTGGATGCTGTTGTAAATGTGGCGCCTCCTGCGAATAAGCAGATGTAAGAGGGAAAAGTTAAACGAATGTCTTCGAAAGAGTGCATTCTCGATGTGGTGGGGCAGATGTCACAGGTGCTGGCGAAGCATGATCTATAACGTTTGAATGCTGAGATTAAATCCAGCATGTCACAGGTATGTATGATGCTGTTGTTTGATCATCTGTGTTTGAGAAATGATCTGAATGATAATTCTGCTATGTTACACTTGTGGTGTAGCTTTTTGTTGTGTAGGAATCGGCCTTAGAGGTGTTGATGGCAGGTACTAAGGACCGTACTGACCTTGTTCAGCTGTATGATGTTGAAAAAGTTGTACTGAGGGAACTGTTTGAGAAAGAGAAAACTGGATTGTCTGTGCAGTTGAAGGATCAGATGGAGAAGGAGAAAGTTCTGCAGAAGAAGCAGTTCGAGGCAGAAACTGCTATGTTGAAGAAAGAGGTCAAAGATGCTATAAAAAAGACTTTTGACACTGTGCTGGCTACTCAAATTAGTCAGATTCAAGCATTTTACTCTTGGGGGTTGACTAAAGACGATATCAATCTTGCTATTACTGGGAAGTATGGTGAGATAATCATCCCAGAGGAAGATGCCTCTCCAGTGGCTGATCAACCTTCTAAACAGATCTCGGCTTCTACAACGGCTAATATTACGAACAAGGAGGTAGCAGAAGCTAATTCTTGATTATGAAGCTGTAACATTGTTTTTAGACTTTCTGGTCAAATTTGTCCTTTGTAGTGGTGATAGATCATTTTGTTGATGAGAATTGAATTTTTGCGGTTGCTATTGATATATGTTGTTTGATAGTGAATATATAATTTGCATGTAGGAGGTAGTTCGCTTGGGGGGGAAAGTGAGCGAGATGGAGAAGGCCTCGAGTCGAGCAAGGGATTCTATTAATTATATTCAACAGGTATACAATAAGTTTGAACATGAGAGACGTCTTCATAAGTCCAATTTTGATAATACATTTAAGGAGTTATTCTAGCTTCAATGCAGATATGGGGAGATACAAATTTAGAGGGATGAGGTTTTGCAGAAAGAGAGCGATAGGTTTGTCTTATTCTGAGATCCCTTATGGATAAGCAGTTCGCTGATGAGAGTGATAAGTTAAAATGTCAAAGGTCGTTATTGTCTTTGACGCTTTACTTTGAGGCCGAAGTCGATAGTGAGCGGGGCTTGAAGGAGGCCTATTTAGAAATGTTAACCGAGAGAGGTGTAGTGCTAGATCCAGCTCGGGTAAAATTCTTAGCGCAAGAAGCGCGTAATAGCTATAGTATAGAGGCAAAGAGATCTTTAGCTCGAGCTGGTATATCCATCATATGGGGTGGTATAGGTCCATTACCTGAAGAGCTTAACTTTTGAGGGGATGAAGAATGATGAGGATCCTTTTCTTTAATATAAAGAAGGAGGATAGAAGGGTCCAGACATGTTTAGAAAATGATCTAAAGCATTCTCGTGATGAACTGGAGCGATGTAAAGAACATAATGCGTGTCTGGGGAGGGAAAAGGTGGAGTTTAATAAGTCATTGCGGAGTTCGGAGAAGAGAGTGAAGTTATTAGAAGTACATTTACTAGATACGCAGAAACGTCTGGAGGTGTCCCAATTGCGTTTGAAGAAGTATCTTACTCCAAAGTAGGGAAAATGTGCTAGCAAAGCAGATCATGAACGTCAGATAGCTGATGTTATCGAGTTTTATGGGGGCAAGATCGAGAGAGTAGAGAATTAATTTAGACGTTATATCTCGAGCTGTGGTAAAAATGTTGAAGTAGAGAATGAAAAGGTTGAAAATATGTGGTTTACAAAAGGAAATGATGGTGGAAGAGCTTCAACCTCAAGACCGTGAGCTGAAGAGTCTGAGGAGGAGGAGGCTGAAGATCTGATACCTCACACACGGCATAAGACTTGTCATAAAGAGGTCGTCTGAGAAAGTTGAGCTGAAATTTGCGTGAGGCTCGAGATTCTTGTCAAAAATAAAGTGATCGTGCCAGAACTCACGAAGAAGCATGTACAAAGAGAGATGAAGGGCAGAACGTAACCATTAATAAGTATAACACACGGATAGATGATCTAGAGTGGGAAAATCAATCCTTGGAAATAGAGTGTATGCAAGGTAATGTGGCTTATGAGGATCTCGATCTGAAGTATAAGGTGTTGCAAAAGTTGGTGGATACAGCAGATAACGATGGCGAGCATTGTCAGGAGTTGTGTGAGAAGTTGCGACGTATGAAGCAGGATATGGATCATAGTGTGCAGATAACGAAGCAGTATAGGGCTTCGTTGCTGAAGGAGAAAGAGTATTTGGTAGATCGATGTAAGGATCTTGACGACGAGCTAACCAAAGTGAAGACTGAACTTTGTGAAGCTATGTTGTTGACTGCAGATAATGCTACATTGCGCACAATGGCTATGTTGCATGCTGGACATAAAAAAATTATGGCAAGAGCGTGATTCGATCTTGGCTGCTTTAACTGAGCACGGTATGGAGTATGATATACAGCTAGTACGGTTATATTATATAGATAATCTGATGCCGAGAGTTATGGAACTGCTGAATACGTCTCCTACTGTAGCTGATGCTGCTATATCTTTCACTGCCTTACTTTTGTCTGAGCCTGGGGAAAGTTTGAATGTTGTACGCCCACAGCATGAAAGATTGTTAAATTTCTTATATTGTAATCAGACAGAGTATAAATATGTCTTTGCTGTAGAAAAAATGTCAAATGTTGATTAGAATTTTTTTTTTGTCTTATTATCTTTATGTATGGTCGAAGAGATATATTGAGATATATGATTGTAGTAATGTTGTATTCTCTTGTGTATAGGTCGAATTGAACAAGTCAATAATTAACCGTATAAAGATGTTTGTTTATTGATATAGTAATGTATGTCTCAATTAAAGGTCAAATTGAACGAATCAATAAACAACCGCAATGAGAAATATTGAATGTTGAATAGCTGTATAGCATGTCTCGGCCTGGTCGAATTGATTGACTCAATAAGCGACCATCGGGTGAGTGTGTATACTTGAAGATCTATGTTGTAAGTCTCAGTTAAATGTCGAATTGAGCGCATCAATAAGCGACCGTAATGAGATATATTGAATGTTGAATAGCTGTATAACGTATCCCGGGCAGGTCGAATTGATTGACTCAATAAGCGACCCTCAAAAGAGCGTGTATACTTGAAAAGCTATGTTGTAGGTCTTAGTTAAAGGTCGAATTAAGCATATCAATAAGCAACCGTAATAAGATATGTTGAATGTTGTAGTAATTGTTGTAGTAATTCTCCGGTGTAGGTCGAATTGAGCAAACCATACGGAGATAGGTAGAATGTTAAATTGAATAGACTTGCGGGATGATGATGAAAAAGTACTTTATTGAATAATATATGATGTTACAGCATTTCTATCTTTGATACAACTTCAATCGGCAGGTAATCCATGGATTATGTACAGGTACGCCTTCATGTGTACTAAGATCGTAGGATCCTAAACCACTTGTGCCAGTTATGATAAAAGGACCTTCCCAATTGTCTACTAATTTTCCAGCATTAGGTACTTTGTGATGTTGTGGGATTTCTCTGAGAATGAGGTCTTTAACTTTGAATTCTCGGTATCAAACGCGCTTGTTATAAGATCAGGACAAAGCAAGATGATATCTTCCCAGATTAATAATGGCTCTGTCATGTGTTGCTTCGATCAAATTCAGATTGCATGCGATCTGAAATACATTTTCTTCATCTGTCATCTCGTGATCATATACTAGATGATGATATTGTGTGGGAATGATGGCTTCAGTCCCGTAGGCTAGTATGGAGTACAACCCGTTGCTATTCTGGGAGTTGTTCGGTAGGCCGATAGTACATGTGGTAACTCGTTCACCCAGTTCCCCTTTTTATCATCTAAACGCTTCTTGATGCCATCCACAATAGTTCGATTAGTAATCTCAGCTTGTCCGTTTCCTTGAGGATAATAAGGATTGGATGAGGAATGAATGATGTTGTGCTCATTGAGGAATGCCACGATTTTGGAGCCAACAAACTGTGGTCCATTATCAATTCTAATAAGATGTGGTCAGCCGAACCGAATAATAATATTATCCCAGATAAATCTGATGATTTCTTCTTCTCGTTTTCAGCACAGCAGGACTGCTTCTACCCATTTAGTGAAGTAATATGTAGCGACTAACAAATGTTTTCGCTTTCCTGGTGCTGTAGGAAACTTTCCTACGAGATCGAGAGCCCATCGTCTGAATGACCAAATGACTTGGCATGAATTTAGTTCGAGTGCTGGAGCTCGTATTTTAGGGCCATGCCATTGAGATGCGTCACACTTACGAGCATATTTGATTGCCAGTACTTCATCTAATGTCAAAATATTCCATGAGTTAAAGCTCTATTTGCAAGAGATCGTCCTGCTGCATGGGCTCCGCACGTGCCTTCGTGTAGATCGTGCAAGAATTGTTTTGCTTCTTTGTCAGGGAGACAAATGAGGTATGGACCAGTGACCTAAATTTTGTATAGGAGATTTTCCTGAACAATGTATCTTCAAGCATTTTCAATTAATCTCTGTCGCTCTTTAGGATCCTCTGGATGTGGACTGTAGAATTTATTTTGAGATCCGTTGTATTTAATGAAAGGTTGTCTCCAATCATCTTCGATCTCCTCGCTACCCCCAATATTAATGGTGTTGGACACGATGGCATTAATGTTGTGGTTAGAATTGACGTCAATTTTTAAGTAACGAGTTTATGATCCAAGGACACCAGCAAGGTAAGCGAGTACATCAGAATGTCTATTTTCTCCCCTTAGAAAGAAAAGTCTGTTCGAACAGAACACTTAAGCACATGTTTCATCAAATAGAAAGAAAAGTTTATTCAAATACAAAAGGGGTGTATTCGAACAGACTTCTACTTTTAAAAAAAGTCCAAAAATGCTCAGATCCTCATGAATTACTTGCTCTCAAGCAACGACTAAACATAATATGTTTTTGTTATTTATCAAACCAACACTGTTATTCTAACTTAAAATTTATTTGTTATAGTTATTAGTATTGAATGGACGGCTAATGATATATTTGGCTTGATCGGAGATTTAAATTAGGGGGCCATTACCGCGAACCCGACTTGCTTAGGGTGCCAACTTGCCTATGTTTAGCTTAAAACCCCTCTTAGGTGCATCTCTTCAAATTCAAAACTCGAGCATTCGTCTGAATTATCTAGGACTGTTCTGAATCAATGGGGTAAACTTATGACGAGGTTATAATGTAGGCAAAAGCTGACGTTAGACTTACTAGAAACCCTTTAGTCATATTGATCAGGCTTCGTTGGATAAAGTCTAAAACTTAAGTAGGGAAGAAACTAAGTATTTATTATGTATTGACACATGAAGAAGTTGGCAGATTTACAAAACCAACTCTTAATCACAATTTAATGTGTAAGACAACGACTTAATGAAATAAGTTAGAACCATCAAGCAGAAATATTTTATGTAAATAAAGACCACCCAGGAATTTTCAGTGACATTATATCTTAACGGAGAGATAGATATCAAGGCGAAAGTAAATTTTTTTTTGAAGGAAGAGAATCATGGGTTCCTTTAACTTTCTCTTTCAAGCATTGATTCTCTTCATATTGATCAACCCTGCATCCATTTTGGCTGAGAGGTCGACGTACATTGTCCACATGAAGAAATCGGTTATGCCAAAGGCCTTCTCTAGCCATCACCATTGGTACTCAGCCATATTGGATTCACTAAAAATTGATTCCGACAAAGTTAGTACTTCAATACCACCGAAGCTTTTCTATACCTACAACAATGTTATCAATGGATTCAGTGTGGTTCTTTCTTCGGAAGAGCTAGAGGCTTTAAAGATGATGCTAGGGTGTATTATCGCTTACCCTGACCATACATTACATGTCGATACAACCTACACAATAGACTTTATCTCCTTAAATAAGGCTGGTGGACTTTGGCCAGCATCAAATTATGGTACAGATGCCATAATTGGTATAATTGACTCTGGGGTATGGCCAGAGAGTGCTAGATTCGGAGATGACGGAATGGGGGAGATCCCAAGAAGGTGTAAAGGGATGTGTGAACCTAGGGTCCAATATAAATCTTCAATGAACAACCGAAAGCTTATTGGAGCAAGATACTTCAACAAGGGTGTTCTTGTCCAGAATCCTAATATTAGTTTCGTCTATAACTCGCCTAGGGACGAAACGGGGCATGGGAGTTACACTAAGTCAATAGCTGCTGGAAATTATGTACGAGGTGTATCTTACTTTGGATATGTGAAGAGCACTGCAAGAGGCGCTGCACCTTGTACGAGAAAAATTACTTGGTCAAGAGGAGGATCCCTTACTTATGACGTTATTACTAGTATGGACCAAACATTAGCTCACGGCGTTGACATCATTTCAATGTCGACAAGTTTTCGAGGGGACCTTCCGTATGAGGATCCGATATCTATAGTATCATTTGCGGCCTTGGAGAAAGGTGTATTAGTTTCTTCCTCGACAGGGAATATAAGTTTAGATTTGATGACTGTAGCGGGAAATCCGTGGTCATTGACAGTTGGAGTGAGTACCATTGATCGACAATTAGCAGGCACTTTGACTCTCGATAATGGGAAAACTATTATCGGATGGTCGTTATTACCGGGAAGAGCATTGCTTAACTTATCGCTTGTGTACAATGTGACCCTTACAGGATGCAATTCGCCAGCCCTATTATCAAAATCTACAAATAATGCAATTGTGATATGTTCTGAAGAACCTAGGATCAACAATCAAATTAGTACAGTTATTGAGTCTACAGTTACTGGGGCTATATTCATCTCAACTTATAAAAGAGAAGAGTATCGTATTCACAGAGTTACTATTAAACTGATAGACGCCCCCACAGTGATCAACTATGCCAAGTCGACCATTGATCCAAAGGCAACTATAAAGTTTAGGCAAACCTTTCTGGGACGAGGAGCAAAATGTGCACCCCAAATTCCATAATATAGTTCTCGAGGACTTTCACAGAACTACCGCAGAGTTCTAAAACCAGATGTAGTGCCACTGGGATCTCAAGTGCTAGCAGCATGGAGTCTAAAAGATGCCATAGGCCATGTTGGCTAAATAACTTGTTCCTGTCGAACAATTATAACATATTGTTTGGGACATCAATGGCGTAGCCACATGCATCAGGTGAGGTCGCACTCTTAAAATGTGTATACGTAGATTGGAGTCTTGCGGCCATTCGATCAGCCATGATGACTACAGCAAACCCACTGGATAACACCAATAATCTAATCCTCGATGTGGAGTTTTCAAGACCCGCTACGGGTCTCGACATGGGAGCGGGTCAAATTGATCCTGACAAGGCTCTCAATTCAGGATTAATTTACAATGCCGGTGTCCAAGACTATGTTAATTACATATGCTCCTTAAGCTTCGCTAGGGACTAATTTTTAACCATCATTAGATCATCAAGTTACAATTGCTTGAACCTGTCCTCCCATTTGAACTATCCCACCTTCATTGCTTCATTTAGTAAAACCTCACCGACTACTCAAGAATTTAAGAGAACATTGACATATGTGGGAGATGGTTTATTCACTTATAGTGTTGAGTTAACACATCCTAGTAGAGCCATATTCAGCGTTAGTCTAAATAAACTGATATTTCAAAAGAAATTCGAGACTCTGAGCTTTGTTGTAAATATTATGGATACACTACAAATGAATGATAGTGTTTCTTTAGGCGCTCTTGTTCGGATTGATACTAATGGGAAACATGCAGTGAGGATTCCCATCGTTGTGATGGATTCGCTCCCAGGCAACACCTAAACAGTTTATGTTTCTTTTATTTGTCAAGCCAATAGTGCCATTTAATCAAATGATTTTATTGTTTTGTTAATTAAGTAAAAACCAGACTCAAGCTAAGTGCTTGTTAATTAATTTTAAAGTAATAAATTTAGGGAGAGCATCACAGGCCAACCGCAGGGTTAAGCAAGTTTTCTTTTTTTTCTTTTTTCTAATGACCTTAATGTATTTTAGCCTATATATTATAATGAACTAAACGAGCAGCATATGCCACCTCATACCACAAAAATATATGTTAAAAATGTACAAGCCTAAGTTAATCAAATTATGAATATATCTAATAAATCGCTCTCCTAAAAGGTTTTGCAGAAAACAAACATATTTATAATAATAAAAAAACAACCCATCTTTTTGCTTTGGTTTCAGACGTCCATTCCACCGACGCGTAAGACGAGGAGTGCATTGGAAGGCTTGGATTATTCCCATGGTACTTTTGTACCATGGAAATCCTTCCTCAGTTCGCCTTTTATATCAATGCTCATCTATCTGATTAATAGTCAACCTTCAATATTACCTAAAGCGATAGATTTTCTTATAATCTATTTGCCAATATAGTATCCCATGGACCACCAAAATGTCCCTAACCCTTTCCTTGAAGGGGCATTGCATTCAATCTGACCCCATCGTTACAATTTATTATGCTATAGCAGGAATGATTGTTTTGGAATCAATTTTGTTTTTTTACTTTATGCTAATTATGTACATTTTGGTTTCTAGACTAGACCAATAAAACTTGGTTGGGATGCCATTGTTCTTACGCAAACTACAAAATCAAGATCTATAGATTTCCTTTCTCAGTCCTTCAATGATGAAAAAAGTGTAAGCCGTCGTCAATTATTTAATTGTTATTGTTATTTTATTATTCATTTAAGGATGTATAAATAGATTATACTCCAACTGGATTGGTTTACACCAGAACATAGAAATTTATGGTATAATCTGAATGATTATCCAAACAATAGATTTTATATGCGGAACAAAATGAGAATTCTCAAATATTAGAAAGATTTTTAAGAACTCTCGCAAAATAGGACTATACTAAATTTTTAACTACGGATTGTGCATTATATGTTACTGCAAAATGTGGAAGCTCCTATTGTGAGCTATTGCAGATGGGGAGCTATAATGGAGAGGTGTCTAGTCCGAGGCTTCTACAAATTATCATTTGACAACTATAAAGGATTTTTCCCCGTTTGATAAATATTTTATTAGTACAAAACTAGGATTATTTCGTGGAAAAGCTACTGGAACACAAATATACATATAGAACTTGTATAAATCAGGAGTAGAATATTATTTGGAATGGAAGCCTTGAAATACGTGCTCAAGCTCTTCAAATGAGGGTAACATATTAATTCGCCCTCGAATGGCCAGGACATGTTCAGGGCAATATAAGCATGAGGTTTGCCATCCCCATCTCATTATCCATTTTAAAATGATTTTGTTACAAAAAAATTTATTTTTGTAGCTTGAATAACGGACCATATCATTGATTCAACTTTTCTTCTTCTTCTAATTTTTTGATTGTTAAGTAATTCATTTTTCATTTTCTTTTGTTTCTAGGTACTTTTGGTTCTTTTCTATTCCCTTTCCCTATGATCCTTGGTCTTTGTTCCTTTTTGTAGGCTATCGAACGTTTATTGGCTTTATTTGGTTTGGTATAATTGGTTTGATTTTTTTACTTTTTATGTGACTGTCCTTACTTGGCATGATTAGTCATTAATTTTTTATTGGGAGGGAAGACAAGGTTTGATTAGTATTAAAAGACTGAGGCCTCATGGAAATCAATGTCAAGGTGACTTACGTTCGACTCTGAACTAAAACTTATGAGTATTCTGACAGAGATTAGAGATAAGACAACTCAACCTAAGGAGAAGGCTTGGTTAACTTATAAGAAACAAAAGGAAGTTCCACTCTTTAACTTGCTTGGGTTACACTACTTGAAAAGTAAAATATTCTTTATATTCAAATACCACAATTGCACAACCTTCAAGTCGCACAGGAACGACTTGAGCAAGCTCAATTTAGTTACATTACCTATAGGTCTATAGCCTAGACATAGAGTATCAGTGGGATCTATTCTGAGGGAGATTCCTATTCTAGTAGAGTGAAGCTCTCAAAACTCAGAATGAGCACGTCTAGCTGCAGCAAGATATCAAGACTACCATAACAACATTAGGATAGGGAGAGATGTGGGTATAGGTGTCAAAAGAGATATCGGTATGGTGCAAAAAAGAGCTTTGAGGGATTGGATAGTATTACAGTAAAGAAACTAGACCTTCTAAGCTGTTATTTCTAAGCTACTTATTTAGCAACCTATATTGATATGAAATATGTTTAGATGTAGCCATTCCTCTTCTTAAAGAAAAGCTTATTTATTTGCTATATAATTTCAAAAACAAAAAGTAAAGTTTTGTTACACTGATAATTGAACTCTGTATAAAGAATTATTCAATTTGATTACATCAGCTTTAAAGTTTGTTCTTTAAAATTTTGCTTTTATATTGAATTCAATGTGGAAATGTTTTTGGTATCTTTTTTACATTTTCAAGAGGAGACTACTACTATCAGATTGTAGGAAATCTATTGTACAAAATAACAGTCTTAGACAGTGATTATATATAGATTATGACATTCTGATCGATTATAAACCGATGTCCGAAAAGACCCGCAAGCGCATGGTGTACCGTTAAGTACAAGGGTATACGGGGTCGTATCCCAAGAGACTTGTGGTGTGAATTATGTATCGAGCTACTAATTTTATCCAATAAGAATGAGTTTTAGGTTTTTATAAGTAAAGAAATTAAAATAAAACATAAACTAGAAAATGTGTTAATACGATTGGAGAGGAAATCAAGGCCTGATTCTACTCCATCCGTTGTAACCTTGAAATAGTGTACCTAGTTAGAGTATTCACGAATACCCGTATCGCATATCCTTGGTTGGGTATATGCAATACATTATGAGATAAAATAATTATTGATTGGGAACTACCCATAAGCCAACTTATTCAACCATGGTCCGGTTGATAAGCATGGATTATGTTCTCTTCTCTATGTTCCTAACCTATCCTGTTATTGTCAAGCAAGATGGTTACTTATATTCCTTATTCCTCCTAATCCTAGTTATGGTCAAGCATATGACGAAGAAATATGAATATGTAATATTCCGGGATAAAGATAAAGTAATTACTCTAACTAAAATACACAATCTATATTAAGGCTACATTGGGTGGAGCATCCTCTAGCCTTGGCTAAGAAGATTAGCTACTCATCTCTTTGATCATTGCCATACTACTATTATTTTGATATAAGTAAAATATAAGAAAAAGATAAGAAAAGGAAAGTGCAAGAACTTTATTCCTTATTGAACCTTGATATTTACCCTCTCCAAAATGATCTCTCATGGGTAGGATTCCCCTTATATTTATAGAGTATATAAAGGGTTATAAAATATTACTATTAATATAAAATCCCCTAAATAATGCCTAAAATCATGCATATATATTATAACTCACGAGAATAATATCTATATTTAATTCTTTTCAATGGGCTTCCATGCATGGGCCTTTGGTTGGCAATCTCAAGTGAGAATCATTGTTGGAGTGCATCACCCTTGTTATTCGTTTAAAAACCAGAAAAATGTACGAATTGTTTATCATGTGATCGATTTCTGTAAATAAAAACAAAAGTACTATTAGTGTCATATTTATTTAATAAATGACTAGGTAGATATAAATTTAGGAGTTGTACATGTAAATATTATATGTCTATCAAATACCCCCGAACTTATATTTTGCTAGTCCTCAAGCAAAAGTAAGCAAAAACCATTGTCGCATGTCACGCGGTTGCATTTAGCGTATGCAACAAGCCGTTAAACCCCCAGGTTTAGCCTGATGGACGAGTGTTACCTCGTGAGGATTTGCAGTGACTATACCCACAAAAATCAATAATGACATTTTAAACAATTCTAGAATATACATGACTCATTTTCTGTGAACTTATCTTTACTTAATTGTGACAAAAATATACATATAAAAAAAATAATCTTTAAGCTTGTTATTCTCCCAAGTATATCAAAGAATATTTTAAGCTTATCCGAAACTAGAGGTACTACCTCAAGATTAGAAAGAGATTCAAGTATTTTTCTTTAGCTATATTTGAATGTTGAGTGAAAATAGTTTTACCGCCTAATATGCTATCTAGAATAATTTACTCAGTTTTTGGTAGTCTAGTTCTTACTGGAATAAATTCAACGGTCAGTTTGACAAGTGCCTTGGTCAATTCATTTTCCTAGAATTTTACTTTATTTTTTTTCTTTTGCAAGCCTTTTCTTTTAAGTACTTTGTTTCTTAGTGAAGCCTCCGTAACAATGATTTTTTGGTCGACAATTCCTACCAGTTGGCCAAGGTTGTCAGGGTGTGGTGCCTCATCATGACCTAGACTCAAGATTCTTACAAGTAACATTTTCTTATGCTTCTTTCAAATAGTTCATCGTCAAACTCGAGATTAGTGATAATTTTTCCTCTTTCAGTTCTTAATCATGCAAGTAGCCTTACAGTGTGAAAGTTTTAAGAGCATATTTGGCTTATTTTCTTTTTCTTCTTAGGAATGAACTTATTCTTAGGCTGTTGTCTCCCTTGTAGCAAACTATTCCTAACATAAATGCTAAATTCCCATTACACTGAGAAAAAATCTATTGAAGGTATTAATTATAAAACTACAGTGAAGTGCACGTTTTCAAAATATGTCAAGTTAACTTGAATTAGTCGGTAATTTAAATATAGTACATCTAGCTTAAGATATTCCAAAATATTCTAGTGTATACTTGGTACAATTTTAGAATTTAGGGTTTTCCATAATATTTATGTCAAAGTGAAATTAGTTTAAGTATTTGGAAATTTGTCAAAAATATATCATAAATTGTTAAAGTGCCATTATTTCAATTTTCTTCCAAAAGCATTTAGAAATGGTTTCCTCCACCCAAACTTAAATCAAACATTACTCTCAATGTTTGAAAACAAGAAAATAAATGGAATAGGAAAACTAAAATTTTTCACCTGAATGTATCATGGGTTGTCTCCCAAGAAGCGCTAAGTTTACCGTCTTTAGCCAGACTAATATACCCCCATACTTAAATGATTTTGTAATAGTATGATAGGGGTACACAATATCAGCTCTGATATACTGGATCATTTAGAAATTCTCTTCATCAAAAGTGCAAGATTCTAAATACGGTTTTAAACTCTGCCCATTAACCTTGAAATTATTACTATCTTTAGGATCCCCTACCTCCAGGGCTCCATGAGGATAAATAGTTTTAACTACAAAAGGGTCGTACCAACGAGAATGTAATTTCCCTAGAAATAAACGTAGCCGTGAATTGTAGAGTAACACTTTCTGATTAGGCTCAAAAGTTTTGCGAACAATCGACTTATCATGAAAAGCTTTAGTTCGTTCCTTGTAAATTTTTACATTTTCATAAGCCTCGCGGCGAAGTTCATCAAGTTCAAAAATTTAAAATTTTCTATGTGATCCGGCTTTATCTATTTCAAAGTTAAATACCTTTGTAGCCTAAAGAGCCTTGCGTTCCAATTCCACAAGTAAGTGGCAAACCTTCCCAAAGACAAGTCTATAAGGTGACATACCAATCGGGGTTTTATAAGCTGATCAATATGCCCAAAGGGCATCATCAAGACGATCAAACCAATCTTTACGATCGGTTCGAACAGTTTTTTCTAAAATTCTTTTAATCTCCCGATTAGATACTTCGACTTGACCACTTGTTTATGGATGATAAGGTGTGGCAACTTTATGAGTAATGGAGTAAGTTTTCAAAAGATTTTGAAAGACACGGTTACAAAAATGTTTACCACCATCACTAATAATTGCTCGAGGCGTGCCAAAACGATTAAAAATAGTTTTCAAATTTTTTACCATGGGCTTATGGTCATTCGTTTGACATGGTACCGCCTCAACCCATTTAGAAACATAATCAACTGCAACGAGAATGTTAAGGTACCTGCGAGAAGAAGGAAATGGGCTCATAAAGTTAATGCCTCAAACATCAAATAGTTCAACAATAAGGATGTTGTTCAAGGGCATCATGTTTCGATGAGAAATATTCCCGGTCCTCAGGCACCTATCACATTCAGAACAAAAGGTATGTGCATCGCGAAATAGGGTAGGCCAATAAAGACTAGATTGAAGGACTTTTGCAGTAGTTTTTTTGCTCCCAAAATATCATCTCCAAGCTAAGGTACGGAGAAATGTGAGTACACTATGAAACTCATCATTTGGGATGCATCTTCTAATTACTTGGTCGGAACAAAACTTATAAAGATAAGGATCGTCCCAACTAAAACGTCTGACCTTGTGCAAGAATTTGGTTCTATCTTTCTTTGACCAATGGGCAGGTAATCGTTAGGTAGCAAAATAATCGACAATATCAGCGTACCAAGGCAGTTGCGAGATAGCCATGAGATGCTCATAAGGAAATGTCTCTAAGATAGGGAGAAAATCTTCAACACCCTCAGTGAGAATTCGAGATAGATGATCTGCAACCACATTCTCAACACCTTTCTTATCTCAAATTTCGATATTAAATTCTTGTAACAAAAGAATCCATCTTATTAACCGAAGCTTAACGTCTTTTTTAGATAGTAAATACTTTAAGGCCGCATGGGCGGTGTAAACAATAATTTTGGATCCAACAAGACATGAACAAAATTTCTCTAAGGCAAACACAATGGCTAATAACTCCTTCTCCGTGGTGAAGCAATTTAACTGTGCGTCATTGAGCGTGCGACTAGCATAGTAAATAATTTGAGGTTTATTATCAACTTTTTGCCCAAAAACTGCTCCAACAGCGTAATCAGAAGCATCGCACATAAGTTCGAAGGGAAGTTCCCAATTGGGAGGTTGGACGATAGGGGATGAAGTTAATAAAAGTTTGAGCTTCTCAAAAGCTCCTGAACATGCGTCATTAAAGTTGAAATCAGTGTCCTTAGCAAGTAAATTGCACAAGGGCTAGAAAATTTTAGTAAAATCTTTGATGAACCGGCGATAAAACCCAGCATGGCCCAGAAATGATTGAATGGCCTTAACCGTCCGAGGTGGAAGTAAAGAAGAAATAATGTCGATCTTGGCCTTATCGATTTAAATCCCTTTGTTGGAGATAATATGTCCAAGAACTATCCCTTGTGTCATCATGAAGTGATACTTTTCCCAGTTTAACACCAAATTGGTTTGTGTACATTATTCTAGCACGAGCTTTAAATGGTGTAAACATTCACCAAAACACGATCCATACACAGAGAAGTCATCCGTAATGATTTCAAGAAACTTATCAACCATATCATAAAATATGCTCATCATACAATGTTGGAACGTAGCGGGTGCATTGCTTAACCGAAATGGCATACGTCGATAAGCATATGTCCCGTAGGGACATGTGAAAGTTGTCTTTTCCTGATCTTCTGGGGTAATGGAGATCTGATTGTACCCAGAATAACTGTCAAGAAAATAGTAATGACTTTTTCCGGCTAAGCGTTCAAGCATTTTATCAATAAAAGGAAGAGGAAAATGATCTTTCCTCGTGACTGTGTTTAATTTCCTGTAGTCGATACATACACGCCACCCGGTGGTCATACGGGTGGGGATTAGGTCATTATTCTCATTCTTAACTGCAGTAATCCCTGATTTCTAAGGTACAACCTGAACGGGGCTGACCCACTTACTATCTGAAATGGGGTATATGATACCCGAGTCTAAAAGTTTGAGAACTTCCTTCTTCACCACCACCATCATGGTAGGATTTAACCGCCGTTGCATCTCGCGAGAATTTTTAGGACCTTCCTCGAGATTGATGCGATACATACAAATGGTTGGGCTAATCCCCTTGAAGTCTGCTATAGACCACCCTGGGGCTGATTTGTGTCTTCCAAGGACACCCAACAATCTACTTTCCTGGTCAACATTGAGGTTAGAAGCTATGATCACTGGCAAAGTGTTAGGATCACCTAAGATAGTATACTTCAAATTCTTAGGTAATGGCTTGAGGTCTAACTTGGGTGCAGTAACAATGGATGGAATAGGTAAAGTAGTGGATTGTTCCAGAGGTTCAATATGAGGTCCCTATTTGGACTTGGTAAAAATAGGTGTTGAGTCAAGTAGAGCATTAAGCTCTTCAACAATTGGATTTTCATCAAAGTCTACACCAAAATTCACAAGACATGATTCTAAGGGGTCCTTAGAAAATGATTTAGGGAACGAGTTGTAAACTAGGGAGTCAATTTGATTCAGCTCAGCCATGTCATCAGAATGAGGAACTTGAGTATTATTGTTAAAAACATTGAGCTTGATCTTCATGTCTCCCATTGATAGTTGTAAGACCCCATTAAAGCAATTAATAATTGCATGAGCAGTCACAAGGAAAGGGCAGCCCAATATGACAGGGATCTCACAGCTAGGATTCTTTACATCTTCAGTGTCCAAAATAACAAAATCCACAGGAAAAATGAGGGTATCAACCTTGATAATAATATCCTCAAGGATACCACGTGGGTATCATATTGACCTATCAGCCAATTGAAGTATCATTCGTGTAGGCTCGAGTTCTCCAAGTCCTAATTCTTGATAGACCGAGAAAGGTAGAACATTCACACTAGCACCTGAGTCAAGTAGCACCCTATCCACTTTGTGATCTCCAATTTTATAAGGGATGGTTAGGCTTCTAGGATCTCGAAGCATAGACGGGGTTAATGTCTCAGTCAAGAAGATGTTCTTGTACACATTGATTTTCCTTTTCCTAGTGCACGTATCCTTAAGGAATTTGGCATATGCAGGGATAAGCATGATGGCATCGAGTACTGGAAAATTTATATGAACTTGTTTAAATGTATCCAATATCTCGTCAAATTGAATCCCTTTATTAGCCGGAAGAAGGCATTGTGGATAAGGCACATTTGGCTCAATATATGCCTTTTGTACAGAAATAGATGAGGTAGGCAACTCCTTAGATTTCTTAGAAGATTCACTCGTACTGACCTCATCCTCAATAGCAACGGGCGTTGGTTATTAATTTTTCTAGCACTTTGAAAAGTTGTAATGGCATTAACCTATCTTGGGATTGAGCTAGAATCAAACCCCGGTGGTCCTTTCGGATTAGATATAAGTTGGCTAGGTAGCTTACCTGGTGGTCTCTCATGCAATGCATTTGCCAATTGTTATATCTGAGTCTCTAGATTATAGATAGATTGGGATGTAGAATTCTGATTCACCAAAGTCTGTTGTTAAAATTTCATCGTTTATTGTTAAAATTACAGTGAATGTTATATGAAGAGAGCAAGGGTATCGTCCAAAGATGGTTTGGGTAGAGTGGGTAGGAACTGTTTGGATGACTAAAAGGATTACTGAGATGCCTGAGGATAAGATTAAGAAAAGGGATTCCTAGGCAAATTATAACCTGAGGTTTGTGGCTCTCCAAAACCTGAACTGGGTTGGTTGTTCTTCCACGAAAAATTTGGGTGGTTCTGCCAAGTTGTCTTGTACGGGTCAAAGGGGCTCTTGTAGGTATTATTCAAAGCATTCACTTGCTCTTGATTGTCATTCATTTCATTAAGCATGGGGCACATTTGAGTTACATGGGTTGCATCATAACAAATGGTGCAACCCTATTGCTGAACCTGGTTCATACTACCCTTAGATTGATTCGTAGCCAAAGCCTCAATTTTTTGGGTAAGAGTATCTAATTGGGCTTTAATGGTCGTTCCCTCACTCACTTCGTATAAGCCACCTTTCTTGGTTGTACGAATATTTCTATGTGGATCAAAATCCCATTGCTGAGAGTTTTTAACCAATATCTCAAACACCTCATAAGCTCTATCAGGTTCAAGGTCCTAGAATTTGCCACTATGCATGGATTCTAGTCTATAACGATTCTCAGAAGTTATTCTACGATAGAAGATCAGGACTAGATGTTGCTTCTCAAAACCATGATGGAGACATTGTAAAAGAAGATCTTTATACCTCTTTCATGCCACGTAAAATGTTTTACTCTCATTTTGAACAAATTCAACAACATTATTTCTAAGACCGAGGATTTTTCCCATAGAAAACCATTTAGTTTTGAACTTGGTCTCCATTTGATCCCATGAATTGATAGATACTGGTGTTAATGAATTAAGCCAATGACTTGCCTTGTTTTTTAGTGAGAATGAGAATAAATGAAGGCGGACGGAATCCTCAGTAAAATGTTGGTATTTGGAGAGCGCACAGATTTTCTTAAACTCGTGGACGTGCTTGTAAGGGCTCTCAGAATCAAGCCCACGAAATGTAGGTAACATTTGGATCACACTAGGCTTGATTTCATAATGGTTTGTTGTGGCAGCTGATAACACAATAAACGAGGGCATATCACTCACCATTGGGGTCCAATAATCCCTAAGAGATTTGGCGACAGTCATAATTGAAGGTTCTACTTCTAGCTCGACAACAAGTTCAATTGGGTCAACTCTAGATAAATTACCTTCCTTCGAAATTGGAAAAACTCGAGATGGGCCACTTTCCTCCCAAACTGGGGCTTAGTCCTCTATTGTATTGACTGGGCGAGGTGGTCGCCCTAGTTTCTTAGGCTAAGGTGGTGACCCGTAAATGGGCAAAGGTTCCGGTAAGCTTCCTAAACGTTTTCCTTCACGTGTCCAATTGATCATGCACAACTAATAATCAATAAAATTCAGCACCCGTTACCGTAAATAATCAATCAAACCTAGATTTTAGCACATCAAAATTTTTTAGAAGTAATAATTAGGTCTCCCCTATATTCTTCTATGTTCAAAATGGGTACGATGGCAAAAGGTTTTGGTTCCTATACTCTCATGCGTCACTATGCCAGTACCAGCTTAAAGTAGATGTTCAGTCCTCACGCCCGAGCGAGTAGCCTTATCGTGCATCAGTACTCTAAATGGTGATATTGCAAACCTACAACCAGTATTTTGTGGCACTAGGCTGGGGCTATATCCTATGAACCCGTGTTTGTACCCCGGTTCGGTACACCTATCCGTTGGGTGATGAAATCCCGCGAAAATCTTGTTACTCTTTTTTATTAGCAGTTATTTTGAGGCTTGGGACGTTCAATTTTCGTGTGATACAAATTTTTTCGTATCCGTAATGGGTGGTCCCACTTGTTGGAGAGCTTTTTGGGTGATAAAATCCCGAAAGTCTCTAACAGCTTTTACCTTTACTAATGTTAGAATGAAAAAGAATATTAAACACAATAATAGGTCAATCCAACCACAATATTTTTTTTATTAAAGAAGCGTGTATTTGCACAGTCCACACGACTTTATATGTCCTAGTGCTGGGGCGGAGCAGATATCTACCCCTTCTAGATGTCATGTTTTAAGAAGTACCAAGCTACGTGAAGTGTTTCCCGGTGTAGTTGTGGCCACCCCTTTACTTAGAGGGCGAAAGAAGGAAGTGCCCCTTCACTTAGGGGGCACAAGAATGATGGATTTGATGATGCTTTTAGCTTTGTGTATTGTCCGTCTCGTTTCCAACTTTGTGACTATTCTGCAAAACAAGAGAACAATGATTAGTGATCTTGCGACAACAATATTAATTCAATTTCCAAGTTTATTGTAGTCTATGATGTCCTGATTTTCAAATGCGTATATCTTTCAGCTCGATTGAGATGGAGTATTAAATAATATCAATTTGGAAAGATAATTCAGAAAGGAAAAATATTCAAGAAGGAAGCTTTCTAGGATTTAGCATTCCTAATACTTAAAACAAGTGATTAATGAACAGCGACGTCATTTACTAAGACTGTTTTTTATGCTGTTTCAAAAGACCATAACTCTCAAACGACTAAACAAAAAAATATGATCTATACTAATTCAGAAAGGGTTTCGAATTATCTGAAACTTTTGTAGCAAACATATTTCTCTATTATAAAGTATAGATAGATAATCAAAAACCGCAAAACATTCAGGGACAGACGTGACACATACAGTAACGTCAAGAGAGTTTGAGCCAATCACTTAATAACTTTGTTTCCGAATCCAAAAAAAGAAAAGATAAACAAGAAAGAAAAATTAGATTAAAATAAAACAACTCAAAAATAAAATACAACTTTGCAAGTCCCCGGCAACGGCGCCAAAAACTTGATCGATTATAAATCGACGTCTTAAAAGACCTGCAAGCGCACGATGTACCGTTAAGTACAAGGGTAAGCGGGGTCGTATCCCAAAAGACTTGTGGTGCGAATTATGTTTCGAGCTACTAATTTTATCTAATAAGAATAAGTTTTGGGTTTTTATAAGTAAAGAAATTAAAATAAAACACAAACTAGAAAAGGTGCTGATACGATTGGAAAGGAAACCAAAGCGTGATTCCACTCCATCCGTTGTAACCTTGAGATAGTGTACCTAGTTAGAGTATTCATGAATTCCTGTATCGCATATCCTTTGTCGGGTATATGCAATACATTATGAGATAAAATAATTATTGATTGAGAACTACCCATAAACCAACTTATTCAATCATGGTCCGGTTGATAAGCATGGATTATATTCTCTTCTCCATGTTCCTAACCTATTTTGTTATAGTCAAACAAGATGGTTACTTATATTTATTATTCCTTCTAATCCTAGCTATGGTCAAGCATAGAACGAAGGAATACGAATATGTAATATTCGTGGATAAAGAGAAAGTAATTACTCTAACTAAACTACACAATCTATACTAAGGCTATATTGGGTGAAGCTTCATCTAGCCTTGGCTAAGAAGATTAGCTACTCATCCCTTTGATCATTGCCATACTACTATTACTGCGATAAAAGTAAAAGACAAGAAAAAGAGAAGAATAAGAATTTTATTGTTTATTAAACCTTGATATTTACCCTCTCCAAGATGATCTCATGGGTGGGATTCCCCTCCTATTTATAGAGTATAGGAAGGGTTACAAAATATTACCATTAATATAAAATCCCCTAAACAACGCCTAAAATCCTGCATATATATTACAACTCATGAGAATAATATCTATATTTAATTCTCTTCAATGGGCTTTCATGCATGGGCCTTTGGTTGACAACTTCAAGTGAGAATCATTGCTGGAGTGCATCACCATTGTTCTTCTTTTAAAACCGGAAAAATGTATGACTTGTTTATCATGTGACTGATTTCTGTAAATACAAACAAAAGTACTATTAGTGTCACATTTATTTAATAAATGACTAGGTTGATATAAATTTAGGAGTTGTACACATAAATATTACGTGTCTATCACATTCTCAAAGTGACTGGAAGTATCACGCCTTTTAAATATTTTTTAGTTTTAAGTATGACAAATTGCTGAAACTTAGATTCCTTTTTGTAATGTGTTTAGAATTTGTTTTTAATTTTATACTATGAACATGCTATTTTATTTGCTAAATGATGTTTTGAATTACATAGTTGTAATCAGATTGTTTGGAATTCATTGTCATTTATTTGCTAGATGTTTGTCCTAACATTGATTGATTGTTTGATTGCTAAGTTGAGTACATTACTTTTATCTCTGATGACCCTCAATATCTATTAATCTGCGACCTTATTTATACCTTTGCTAGAAAACCTCATGTGGTCTCCACAAACCGTAATACCTGCCACATACTTTGGAACTTGCCTAATATATTCTCTTATAACATTATTTTGGATAGATGGGATAGTTATTGCAGTGGAGATGATCAGTAATGTGTTTTTAACTTTGGATGGGGGAAGCAAAAAAAAAAAGACAAAATAACCAATATCTGGAATGCTATGGACCAAAATTCGTCGAATTCAATGTTGAATATAACAGGTTGAGATTTTGATAAACTGTTACTCCTGCACTAGGTCTTTGATTCATCGACAAAATTTTTATAATCAAACTTCTTGAGAATGACCAGTTCTTACAGATTCTGAGTACCATATTTGTTTAATTAAAAAACTTTATATATGCAAAACCATGCAGAATAGGCATGCCTTAGTAAGATTAGCACACATGAAAAAATAATGGTAAGAAATCAATAGAAACCATTGACTCAACCCTTCTTTCTCTCTCTTGATCAAGTAGTCATTAATGGCGGAGAAACCATAATTACACCATATCCCCTTATAAACAGAAAGGACATTATTCTTTGGTAATCTGAAACAAAATCAAAAACATAAAAATTAAAATAAAGAAGTCAACGTGGTGAGATCACCAAGGATTTGAAGCACGAAGCTATATTAAAAAAATTAAACCAAACTAGGTAGACTTAATTCAAAATTACAAATTATAATACTAAGTGCATTTACGTCATTAGATAGTTGTTTTTGAGATCCTATATATAGAACCGACAAGCTATGTGTTTCCACTTGGATATAAAAATCATAATAGTTCTTAAGCATTCGTTCAATTCTCTCAAAAATTCTTTAACCTGAGTAAGAACGAACTTAACAACTAGCAAATTAGAACATCATTCAAGCTACCTGAAGAAAAAAAAAAACATAATGCAAGTTTCTTTGATCAAAATCGAGTAATATCAAGTTATCATCTAATTGCAAAGACTATGGCAAGGAATGGATGGGATCAAAGGACGAGTATTATCCGGCACAAAATTTTACTTAAAAAGGCGTGCATAATATGGTGTTCATGAGCAAAGAAAAGGTAAACCTTAATATATCACGAAAATACACTCAAACCCAACTTGAATCTTACAAATAATGCGTTTGCACGTGCTAGCGCATACCACATTACTCGTTATCAACAAAAAAGAAAAGAAAAAAGTAGGTTATAATTTTTAGGTTGTATTCCGAGTATGTGTTTGCTATTCTTTTGTCGTAGGGTAAGAGTAAATGAAACACAAGGGTTTTTCTAATGGACACCTTAACCACACGAGTCTATCTTGGGTTACAAATTTATATTGGAAATAAATGCATTAAAGTGATTAAATAAAGCAGCTGTGTATTCTCAAAAATCCAGACCAGCGTAAGATCTTTTTATTCCCAAGATGACAGTATATAATCTCTAGGACATTCTCATTTTCATCCTATCACCGTTTCAACATGGCTTTAGATGAAATTGTGAACTAGATGTCTAGATTTTTGGTAGCCACTGGAGAACAACTTAACCAATGGTCAACAAAGGTTAAGAGGTTTGATCAGTATTTGGAGCAAGTCTAAGCGACCATTAGGGGGCTAGCTGACTGCATAGCTCATCTCGATGGCATGGTAAACATTCTTGAATAAAGACTCCGCATATGCGAGAGTTGCTTTAATCCTCCATCTCCCTTGGCCACAACCTCTATATTTATGTAATTGTTTATGTAAGCCCTTTGTTTTTGTATTTCTTGTTTGGACTGTTTGGTTATTGGTGGTTGAAAGAAATGTGTAAAATGTATATTCTAAATGTATTGTGAGATGTGCAGAGTTTTAATGGTCATGAACTTATGCTTCTTAGAGAAGAACAATGCAATGACAATATTCAAAAGGGTAAATTATGGAGCTTTCATAAAAGGCAGGGAATTGTTGTACAAACAAAAGCACACATTACTTATCCATCATCGCATAAAGTTGTTCCAAAATAAGTATTGCATCCTCATTCACTTCCATTTCTTCGCAAACTTCATCGTCAACATCATTGGTACCTTCATCTTTATCCACGACCACATCCGTTTCATTAGGAATAGACGTGCTTGATTTTTTTACTGCTGGATGTTTTCTAGACCCGAGTAATGGTTCATACTTTGAATGCCACTAGCTACCACACCAAATTGGAAAATCCTCTACCCTGAGTGGAACAACCTCTTGCATTTCTTATGGAGGCAGCTCCGGTACAGATGATATTTCGATGTTATGAGTCCAAAATGATTTCCAACATTTTTATTGTGGTAGTTTTCAAAGTAGTTGGTAAGAGTATGGTTAGGACATGAACAAACTGCTTAGTTGAACACTATAGTTTGTAGGGTGTAATTGAGTTCGCGTTTACTCCTCTAGAGGAACACATCATAATGTGAAATAAATTGATTTGACAAATCAGTGTAAAAAGCTTGAGGCGTGAATAGAACGTTAGGAGAGGAACCATTAATGTTTTGAACAGAGAGGGTACTAAGAAACTTTGTAATTCTAATGATAACCCGAATGCAAACAAATGACAATTTTAATTGTTGAAGTCAGGCTGGAGCATCTCAATTACATAATAACATCCATTTAAATTGCTGAATTGTAGCAGATGTTACAAGTACCGGTAACAGTGTAGTTCAATTGATGTTATTATAACCATTATGTTATCAACAGAAATTGAATTTACTTCATTAATTTGACAAATCTACACCAAAAGCCCAACAAACTTAAATATTTAAGCATGAGCTGCTAATAGACTACAGATAAGTGTTCACCAAATGATAAGGTCAACATACATAAGAAATTAAACGTTGGTACCTATTGCGATTATTCCGAGTTGTTAGCATCCGTAACACATTCTTCTTCTTCATTAGACATGTCTAAAGCTGAATCATAATCCGGTGGGGATCGTAATCCGCCATTCACTCGACCGTAGCAATAACACATCCTCATTACTTTTCTATGTAATCTTCAGAAAGCTAGCCTGATTCTTGAAATATCACCTCGGGGCATAAATTGAGCTTTTCTTTTTTTGTATTGGGATACAGTAACGTCTACACAGAACCACCATTGTTTATGCCAACTCCAACTTGTTGTTGAACCAATCTTCCCATACGTATTTTGGTGTTCTAGGAGGGAAACCCATCGTAGTCTCTCCATTTATTTAAAAAAAATTAAGTTGTAGGGTTGCACTACTCTATAGGGATTTAAGTAAACCACACAGGAAATGTGTGTGACGTTAGACCGAGTTACAATTTCAAAGTGGCAACATTATTCTAAACAAATGATTAGCATTCTCACTTAACACAGTTGTAACTCAACACTAATAATATTATCAAAAAACAAATGACACTTCTACAAACAACAGTAAACAAAAGACCAGTGCTCAAAACAAAAAAACATAGTAGAAGTAGTAGAATTATAGGTCTTGTGAAGACACATCTATTGTTACTATAACCAAAACGAAAAGGAAAAACATAAACTAGTAATCAACTGAATATTAAGGAATCCTCTAGTTCATCCAACCTCTCTCAGAGTCCTACAATACTGCCTCTTAGTATGTCTATCATATCCTTCAGCCGAGCAATTTCTGCCCACATTCCTCACAATGTTTACTGCCGTGAGATTTGTACAGGGTTCGCCTATAGAGTGGGCGGTAAAGAGCGTGATCGATCGCATATCCTGCAGTCATGCTTAAAACTGCTCCGATATCTAGTGCGCGAACTATTTAAATGACTTTCAACTTGTTATCTCTGCGTTGATGAGCATATAATGTCAACCACAGTCAATTTATAATAATGAAGTTGTGTCCTCGGAGATATAACATATCTAGGGAAATGCAACCGCTATTAGGTTTAGGTACGGTTTAAATGGCGATTTAAATGCTAAACTAGGGAAATGCAACTGTCCCTGTAAAAAACAATAAATGTAACCATCAATATTGAAAGAAATGTCATTCTTAGTAAAATTGCTTACTGAGGAGCTTACACATGACTGAGCATAACATATGATAAATTACGGAAGAAAACATAACACAATACTCCGAACGAATAACAAACAGCATTGGCAATAATAACAAATAATAACTTAAAGCAATGAAACATACAACACGGGTTACTTGCCAAACCCAATCATACTAATAATATCCTTCAAGTACATGGACCCTTTCATCAATGATTGCCACCCTTTCATTAAGCTGTATAATCTCGTTTAGAAGACGTCCTAAGATTGCCAAGATCTGGTTGTAAAAAATGATTGTCGAACTCTGCGGTTCAAGCTGTGGCAGAGGATAACAAGTTCTGCTAGGCAAACATGGACGCAGCGGGGACACCATGGCTGGGGATGGGAATCCATCTTAAATGTTTACCAGTTCATGAATGGCGGAGGGAATTATAAAAGAAAGCATATGCAGTTTTCGAGATGAACCTCAGTCACGTATCATGGTGATATTGTGGCGGCAGTCTGACAAACGACGGAGACCTAAAATTCCGAAGCCACATTGCACCTCTTTAGATGGGATGATACAACAGATGAATCAAGTTGGAAACTATGGATGTCCCATTTTGGAGACTAAAGAGTTCCCGTTTAACCTATTTTTTCAAAATAATAAGCAAAAAACCAAAAGTACTAATGACAAATGTTTTGGTTTCATTTGTGGTTTGAATTTTTTTTCCTATCCTTCATTCTTACGTATACCAATTCTTATCATTGATTATTAAATGCAGTATCATGTCACTGCAAGTAAACGGTCATTTGTTATATGAAAATTTATTCTCTCTTAGTTGTTGTATACATTAATGTTTTGTTGGATTTTTCATCTATACCGTTACTACTCTTCCGGACACACATGTTAATAGGTCGTATAAATATTATTGGTTGTGCCCAATTGTTGCACCAAGTTAAGGTAGGTGGGACCTAGTGTTAATTTTTATTAGGGTTTGAGGGCATAATGGGAAGACTACTCTAACCCTATCAGGTTAAATAAAGAGGAAGTCCCTCTTGGTTGCTACTGTAAGGGCTTATTTCTAATCCTCTTACTAAGTCCGATATTTGAGCTCACATAGTTCGAATAAACACACTGATAACCAACCAAGGATTGAGGGCAAGCAGATTGCAATACAGACTTCCTCATCTACAGTTCGGGGATATTAAAGCAGCCAATAACATCGCACTACAGAAGATACTCAGATATCCATCAGCAGTTCGTATACATACGAACATCGTTAGAGATTGTATCTTCACCAACAGTCTGAAGTTACAGCTAAGGTCATCAAGAGATTCGTTACAAGATCAACAATTATCAGAAAGCAAGGCGTTACAAAGACCTCATAAAAGGTTCATCAAACTCATATATTGTAATGTTCCTCATTAAAGAAATAACGGTCATATTATAAGACCTATAAATAGGATCAGAGAGCTACAGATTAATGAGGCTGCTCTGACAGATCTTCTGAGAGACCTTTTCTAACATCTCTCTCTCTTTGTAATAGCTAGCAATCTATAAACATCTCTCTCTTTCTAAATCCTCAGGAGAGGTCGTGGTTTTTAACCCATTCAAGGGTTTTCCACGCTAAATCTCGTGTTAGTTACTTTAAGTTCTTAGCTAACATTCTATATTTCAAAGGTGTAAGGCACTATCTTCGTCCAATACGAAAATAGGCTATTACATTTGGTACCGTCTGTGGGAACGAAGCATACACTCAGCGTTCTCCGATCCAGTTTTTATATTCATTTTTTGAAGGATGGCAAATCTAGAAACACCCAACGTCCTGCCTGACGCTGCTGAAGGAGTGACGGATCTGCAAACTACTAAGCAAGCAGAAACCGAACGACGAATAGAACTAGAGAAACAGCACGATCAGAGCACTTCAAGATCAATTAATAGCAAATCTGAGACCACGGAACACTTTGCCTGCAACCTCGAGAGTATCTGTCCATGATCGCTTGGGAAATCGAAGCAAAAATCTAGCACTCCCTCAAATTTGGTCAGAACCAGTTCTACCTCAGGGTTACATCAATCCACAATTACCCGTTGGAGCTATAATCGATCAGCAACAACAAGAGGAACAAAACAAAGAAAAATCTCGAATTTTAGTTTATGACCGCATGGGCGAAGAAACATAATAGCATAATCTACCAGGAGGACAAGCAACAAGACGAGCTATCACGCCTCGACAACATCTCACTCTGGAGCAGGTGGACAAATGCATCAAGGAGCTGTTAGACGCTCAAATACTCAATGGAAGAAATAACTATACTAAACTACAGAAGAGTCCACTTGCATAAGAGTTGTTGGACGAGGAAGTACCCACCAGTTTTCACACTCTAAAAATTCAGAAATACAAGGGGGGGGGGGGCGTGGAGCATGTCCAAGATTTTCAGGATTCTTTGGGACTGCATTCGAGGTCCAACCACATCCTCTGCCGTCTCTTCCCGACCAGTTTAAAAGGTGAACCTCTACGATGGTTTCACATACTCAATGAAAAATATATCTTCACTTTCGAGCAACTTTACGAACTGTTTGTCAAGAACTATTCGCACAACAAAGACAAGGATGATAGTCATTACTCTTTGTTCAGCCTCAAGCAGGAACCAGGAGAAAAATTAAGACTTTTACCAGGAAGTTTTTCGGGTTAGCTCAAAAAATTGACAACCTCGATAAGAAAATAATAATCTCCGTATTCACCAATGCTCTACTCGTGGAAGGAAGAATCAAGGAGCACCTGGTCCTCAACAATCCACTGACGTCAGAGGATATGATTGAGAATGTCAATAATTTTATCGACCTCAAACGACTAACAACTGAGAAAACAAAACCTCAACGCATCACTCTATCCACCAAAGATCATCTCGAAGAGCTTGCTCATAACAGCAGTAAAGACTATGGGGGTGATAAGAAATACTTCAAGTCCTATGACGATCGAGCACGCCAAGGATGAAAGAAATCAATTCCATGCATACCACTGCTAATAACTACTCTTGTGAACTTATACCAAAAAAGATGAATTCTTCAGAAATGCCAATACTATTCCACCCATACAAGGAAAGCTGTACTGTATTCACCACAAGATTGAACATCATGACACGGAACAGTGCTTTGCACTAAAATTTCTTCTCCAGAGTATATTTGCACATGGTCAAATGTTTGAGTATATTGTTGACATCGAAAGTTACAAAGATGGCAGCTACAAAATTGATATCACGATCGTCCAAGTTGACGAAACAAATAAAGAAAAACACTTGTACTTCATCGTGACTCAGATGGTCAACAAATCCAACAGTTCCAAACGTAGGCGCGTTGGACAATGCCATGATCTGACGATGGTAGACAAAGAAGCTCGTTTGATGCCGGAATCCAACAATCGACGAGTTGGGTTCTTTTTCGAAGACTGTGACGTTCGTCACGTCAACTTTTAGCACCACGATGCTCTCGTCATCATGTTAAAGATAAAGAACATAGTTCTACATGCAATGATGGTAGATACCGGCAGCAGCATCAAACTATTATTCCAGAGCACAATTGACCAAATGGGCTTAGCGGATAAGGTCGAACCGAGTGACATCAATGTCTCTAGATTCAGCAGCTCTGAGGAAGAGCGCGTGGGGAAAATCACACTTCCATCATAGCCGGGCCAGTCACACTTGACATTGTTTTTTACGTCATAAATACCAAATCCCGTTATCTGGGCATCATGGGACGACCATGGTTGCATAACATGAAAGCTATTCCCTCCACATATTATCAGGCATGTCGATTCGACTGGAAAATAGGGATCTACAAATTCAAAGGCAACCAGAAATTGGCTCGAGCTTGTGATAATACTATTTCCATTGAAGCTGAGCCATCTATAATAACTCCTGCATAACAATTACAGCAGTCAATTCCAGCAGAAGCTCAGTTGCCAAGCGTCGAACCAAGAGAGTACATCAAGATCAGTGGCGCGCAAAGAGGAACTCATATTGGAACTCTTTTGAGCACGGAGGAACGCTCAAATCTCATACAATTCCTCACAGATAATAGTGACGTCTTTGCATGGACATTTCACGAAATGCCATGGATCGATCCAGCTATGGCATGCCACAAGCTAGCGTTAAAAAATAAAGCAGAATCGGTTAAACAAAATCAACAAACTCTAGTACCAAAACTGTGAGACGAAGTGAATAAAGAGATCGACAAATTGATTGTGGTCGGTTTTATTCGTAAAACTATTTACCCGGACTGGATCTCGAACAATGTCATAGTCCCATAGAAGAATGGCAAGATCAGAGTCTGCGTTGATTTCACGGATCTCAACCGATGCACTACGAAAGATAGCTTTCCACTTCCAATCATCAACCATCTGCTCGATTCTGCAGCAAGGCACAAACTTCTCTCTATGATGGACGCTGCATCAGGATACAATCCGAT
Organism: Kingdonia uniflora; assembly: GCA_014058105.1. Classification (NCBI taxonomy): domain Eukaryota; kingdom Viridiplantae; phylum Streptophyta; class Magnoliopsida; order Ranunculales; family Circaeasteraceae; genus Kingdonia; species Kingdonia uniflora. The sequence continues at coordinate 1,853,269 of JACGCM010001215.1, read as the reverse complement.
ACTACTTTTTCCAGAAGATCAAGACAAGACTACGTTCATCACTGAACATGGTCCATATTGCTATAAAGTCATGCCTTTTGGCCTGAAAAATGCCAGCGCTACCTATCAGGGATTGATGACACAAATGTTCAAAGACCATCTAGGTAAAATAATGGAGGTCTACATTGACGATATGCTCTGCAAAAGTCTCAAGAAAGGGAACCATCTTACAAATTTATGAACAACTTTTGAGATTTTGCGATCTTACAAGATGCGTTTAAATCCTGATAAGTGCCAGTTCGTAGTACAATCCGGAAAGTTTTTAGGCCATCTAATTAGCAAAAGACGCATTGAAGCTGGTCCATCACGCATACGAGCTCTCTTGGCTATGCCTTCACCAACGACAAAGATAGACGTTCAGAAGCTAGCCGAAACGATTGCAGTACTCAATAGATTTGTATCCAAATCATCAGACAGACGTCGACCTCTATTCAATCTGTTAAAATAGGGTACATCACGAGTAAAATCAAAGAAAGATCCAGAGATCGAATGGACAGACAAATGTGAAGCGGCTTTTCTCGAACTCAAAAGTTATTTGGGCAAACCACCAATTATGAGCACGCCAGTAGATGGAGAAGAACTCACAGTATACCTAGCTGTTATAGATACATCTCTTAGCTTTCTTCTTCTCTGACTCGACGATAAGACTAAGAAACCAGTCTATTTTATCAGCAAGACTCTGACTCTCACTGAAACGAGATACAATAAGATCGAGAAGTTTCTTCTAGATCTCGTCTATACATCACATAAATTAAAGCAGTATTTCCAAGCCCATACTATTCGTGTCTTGATGAACTATCTACTCCGCGAAATCTTATCCAAACGCGTAAAATCTCAACATATTCAGTAATGATCAGTAACACTCGGGGAACACGATATACATTTCGAACCACGTCACTCCGAAAAAGGTCAAGCTGTAGCAGATTTTCTAGCAGACGATCTAGATTGGGAAGAAGATTTTATTGGTAAAATAGATGAACAACTCATAGACTAGTCCAAACATAAATCAGATTGGGTAACAAAGAAAGGTTGGCAACTTTTGATTGACGGCTCCGTTGGACCAGCCGGATAAGGAATTGGAATTGTCCTTATTACCCCTTCCTCAATTTTGAAGCAACCAATAATAAAGCAGAATATGAGGTATTAATTCATGGCTTGGACATGACCCTCTCATTGGGTGTTGCAGAGCTCTCTGTCTACTCAGATTCATTACTAATCATCAACCATTACACAGACATCTATCAAGCCAATGGGAGAATGGTCGACTATGTTACTCCAGTGGTCAAACGAATGAACAAATTTTAGACAATTTCTATGGAGTATTTTCCAAGGGGAGAAAAAAGACATTTAGATGCACTCGCTTACCTTGATTGTGTCCTTGGATCTCTTGTAAATAGAGCTTTAACTCAAGGAATGTTTTGGCCTAAGATGAAAGCACAGGCAATCGAATATGCTTGTAAGTGTGACGCTTGTCAACGGCATGGCCTTAAAATATGAGCTCTAGCACTAGAACTTCATTCAAGCCAAGTCACTTGGCCATTCAAACAATGGGCTCTCGATCTCGTAGGAGAGTTTCCTACAGCACCAGGAAAGCAAAAACATTTGTTAGTCGCTACTGATTACTTCACTAAATGGGTAAAAGTAGTCCCGCTGTGCCGAACACGAAAAGAAGAAGTCACCAAATTTATCTGGGAGAACATTATTATTCGGTTCGGCAGACCACATCTTATCAGAATTGATAATGGACCACAGCTCGTTGGCTCTAAAATTGTAGCATTCCTTAATGAGCACAACGTCATTCATTCCCCATCTAATCCTTATTATCCTCAAGGAAATGGACAAGCTGAGATTACTAATCAAACTATTGTGGATGGCATCAAGAAGAGTTTAGACGATAAAAAAGAGAACTGGGTGACCGAGGTACCACATGTACTATGGGCCTACCGAACAACTTCCAGAACAGCAACAAGATGCACTCCATTCTTACTAGCCTACGCGACTGAAGCCATCATTCCCACTCAATATCATCATCCAGTATATGATCACGAGTTGACAGATGAAGAAAACAAATTTCAGATTGGATGTAATCTGAATTTGATCGAAGAAACACATGATAGAGCCATTATTAATCTTGGAAGATATCATCTTGCTTTGTCCCGATCTTATAACAAGCGCGTTCGGCACAAAGAATTTAAAGTTAAAGACCTCGTTCTTAGAGAAATCCCAAAACATCGCAAAATACCTAATGCTGGAAAATTAACAGAGAATTGGGAAGGTCCTTTTATCATAACTGGCACAAGTGGTTTAGAATCCTATGATCTCAGTACACATGAAGGTCTACCTGTACCTAATCCATGGAATGCCCGCTGATTAAAGCTATATTAAAGATTGAAATGTTGTAACATCAGATATTATTCAATAAAGTACTTTTTCATCATCATCCCGCAAGTCTATTCAATTCAATATTCTACCTATCTCTGTATGGTTCGCTCAATTCAACCTACACCACAGAATTACTACAAAATTACTACAACATTCAACATATCTCATTACGACCGCTTATTTATATGCTCAATTCGACCTTTAACTGAGACCCACAACATAGTTCTTCAAGTATACACGCTCTCCCGAGGGTTGCTTATTAAGTCAATCAATTCGACCTGGCCGAGACACGCTATACAACTATTCAACATTCAATATATCTCATTACGGTTGCTTATTGATACGCTCAATTTGACCTTTAACTAAGACCTACAACATAGCTCTTCAACTATACACGCTCTCCCGAGGGTCACTTTTTGAGTCAATCAATTCGACCTGGCCGAGACACGCTATACAGCTATTCAACATTCAATATTTCTCATTACGGTAGCTTATTGATTTGTTCAATTCGACCTTTAACTGAGACATACATGATTTGTTCAATTCGACCTTTAACTGAGACATACATTACTATTTCAACAAACAAACATCTCTATAAGGTTGATTATTGACTTGTTCAATTCGACCTATGTACAAGAGAATACAACATCACTACAATCATATATCTCAATATATCTCTTCGACTATACATAGAGATAACAAGACAAAATCTTTTTTCTAATCGACATTTTTTCTACAGCAAAGACATATTTATACTCTGTCTGATTATAACATAAGCAATTTAACTATCTTTCACGCTGCGGGCGTACAACATTTAAACTTTCCCCAGGCTCAGACGAAAGTAAGGCAGAGAAAGATATAGCAGCATCAGCTACAGTAGGAGACGCATTCAGCAGTTTCATAACTCTCGGCATCAGATTATATACATAATATAACCGTACTAGCTACTTATCATACTCTATACCGTGCTCAGTTAAAGCAACCAAGATCGAATCACGCTCTTGCCGCAATTTCTTTACGTCAACATGCAACATAGCCATAGTGCACAATGTAGCATTATCTACAATCAACAACATAGCTTCACTAAGTTCAGTCTTCACTTTGGTTAGGTCGTCGTTAAGATCCTTGCATCGATCTACTAGATACTCTTTCTCCTTCAGCAACGAAGCCCTATACTGCTTCGCTATCTTCGCACTGCGATCCATCTCCTGCTTTATACGTCGCAACTTCTTACATAACTCCTGACAATACTCGCTATCGTTATCTGTTGCATCCACCAACTTTTGCAATACCTTATACTTTAGATCGAGCTCGTCATAAACCACATTACCTTACATACACTATATTTCTAAGGATTGCTTTTCCCACTCTAGATCAGCGATCTGTGTGTTACACTTATTGATGGTTACGTTCAACTCTTCATCTCTCTTTGTACATGCTTCTTCGTGAGTTCTGGCACGATCATTTTTTCTCTGACAAGAATCTTGAGCCTCACGTAAATCCCAGCTCAACTTTTTAGACGATCTAGCATATTACGGAGTTCAGCATCTTATTTTTTTAACAGATTAGCATTATATGTTACTGCTGATTTATGATACAACACTTGTTAGTTCGCAGTCATGATTTCCAATTTTTTCTTCCTTAAAGAATTTTTTCACAGTTCGGCTTTGTTATTAGCAGCCTGTATCTCTGCATCCTTACATGACAACTCTACAGTCACAGCATTTAGCCGACTCTACAGTTCCAACATATCCGCCTCCAACTTCGAGTTCAAAAGGTCGTATTCTCAACCGCCAATGAACACTGCTGCAATTCTGTAGTCAGTTTAATATTTGATGCGGATAAAGCAGACAGTTTGTTCTATTTATTGACTTCAGCCTAGAAGTACATATTACAAATGGCATACATCTATCAACAGATATTCATGCAAGCAAGACATATCATTCAACAACATTTATTACAACATCAAGATATATTGTTATTTCTACAACTACATACACAGATCAACTACATTATGCAAAGCACAATTATATGCCACAATTTAGTTGGCTTATGGTTGAACCCTACTACTACTCACATCTACTTGCAAAGGTTCATTGAAGATTACGACCTCTTAATGACGAGTCTTATGCCGTGTGTAAGGTAACAGATCTTCAACCTCCTCCTCCTCAGACTCGAGGTTGAAGCTCCTCCACCCTCATTACCTTTTGCAAACCACATATTTTCAAACTTATCATTCTCTACTTCAACATTTTTACCACAACTCGAGATATAACGTATAAATTCATTCTCTACTCTCTCGAGCTCACCCCCATAAAACTCTATCACATCGGTTATCTGACGTTCATGATCGATTTTGCCAGCACGTTTTCCCCGATTTGAATTAAGATACTTCTTCAAACGCGATTGGGTTTCTACATATCTAGTAAACACACTTCTAATAACTTCACTCTCTTCTCCAAACTCTGTAACGACTTATTATACTCCACCTTTTCCCTCTCCAGGCACGTATTATGTTTTTTACATCACTCAAATTCATCACGAGCATGCTTCAGATCATTTTTTAAACGTGTTTGGGCCCTTCTATCCTCCTTTATATTGAAGAAAAAGATCTTCATCATTTTTCGTACCTACAAAAGTCAAGCTCATCAGGCAATGGACCTATACCACCCCATATGATGGATAAACCAGCCCAAGCTGAACATCTCTTCGCCTCTATGCTATGACTATTACGCGCTTCTCGCGCTAAGAATTTCACCCGAGCTGGATCTGGCACTATACCTCTCTCACTATCAACTTCGGCCTCAAAGTAAAGCATTAAAAACAATAATGACCTTTGGCACTTTAACTTATCACTCTCATCTACGAATTGCTTATCCTTAATGGATTCTCGGAATAAGACAAACCTATCGCTCTGTTTCCACAAAAACCTCATCCCTCTCAATTTTTATCTCCCCATATCTACATTGAAGCTCGAATAACTCCTTAAAGATGTTATCAAAATTGGACTTATGAAGACATCTCTCATATTCAAGTTTATTGCGACCTATTGAATACGATTGATGGAATCCCTTGCTCAACTCAAGGCCTTCTCTATCTCGTTCACTTTCCCCCTCAAATGAACTACCTCCTTCATGCAAATTATATATTTACCATCAAATAACATATAACAACAGCAACCGCAAAAATTCAATTCTCAGCAACAAAAAGATCTATCACCATTATAAAGGACAAATTCGACCAGACAGTCTAAAAACAATATTACAGCTACATAATCAAGAATTAGCTCATGCTACCTCCCTGTTCACAACATCAGCCGTTGTAGAAGCTGGGATCTGTTCAAAAGGTTGATCAGCCACTGGAGGGCATCCTCCTCTAGGAAGAATATCTCACCATACTTCCCAGCAATAGCAAGATTGACATCATCTTTAGTCAACTCCCAGGAGTAAAATGCTTGAATCAGACTATTTTGAGCAGCCAGCACAGTGTCGAAAGTCTTCTTTGCAGTATCTTTTACCTCTTTCTTCAACACAGCAGTTTCTGCCTTAAACTGCTTCTTCTGCAGAACTTTCTCCTTTTCCATCTGATCCTTCAACTGCTCAGACAACGCAGTTTGCTCTTTCTTGAACTGTTCCCTCAGTACAACTTTCTCAACATCATGCTGCCGAGCAAGGTCAGCATAGTCCTCAACACCTGCCATCAGCACCTCCAAGGCCGATTTCCACACAATAGAAAGTTGTGCCACAAGTATAACATAGCAAAAGTATCATTCAGATCATTTCTCAAACACAGATAATCAAATAGCAACATCATACATACTTGTGACATGCTAGATTTAATCTTAGCATTCAGACATTATGGATAATGTTTCGCCAGCACCCGCGACATCTGCCCCACCACATCGAGATCACACTCTTTTAAAGATGTTCATTTAGTTTTTCCCTTTAGCCTCTGCTTCTTCACAGGAGGCACCACATTTATAGTAGCATCCACCACCTCAGTCTCCACCTGCGTCGTCTGCATAGGAGTTGTTTGCTCTGAAGCTGGCAACGGCCTTTTTCCTCTAGATCGTCGATTTTGTGAACTTAAAGTACCCGGAGCACAGGCAGGAATCTCTGTAATCCCATCAAAAGTATAGCCAGAAGTAACCATAGCTCGATTTTGATGACCTCATTGAACTTTTGCAACTACAGAGTTCAGCCTTTTATCTCTACGGATACCTAACTCTCCAAGTACTTGGTTCAGATCAGTTCCTTCCCGAGATACGAAGTCAAACAGACGAGACGTATCGGCAATAACTTTTGGGTTAGGTTCTGCCAAATCAATAGCAAACTATGTTAGCAACTCGCAACAAGTTAAAAGACGAAGTACAGGCAGAATAAAGACACTTACTCTCGTTAAAATTCTTATATTTCAGCTCGAGCGTTGGTTCCCCAGGCACTTGCATACAATTACCCCTCACCATCATAAGATGGTCGCACCAGGGTGTTCTAGCAGATTCAAAATAAAAGAATTTCGGCCTCGCCGAATTACTATACAAGTATCCACTCTTCTGACTTCTCACATATTTCAACTTGTAATAATTTAAGACATCGTCCGCAACGATCTGTCTTGCAATATCACCATCTCTCCATTTCTTGTTAGGGCTTCACAGACCCTCAACATCTCGAACACATTGCCATTTAATTGGGCAGGGCAACTCTTTAAAGAGTTTATTACCCCCTTTTGGAAAAAGGTCAAGGAAATACTCAACCCATAAACGACCTTGTTTAAATAGCAAAGGAGCCCTTCATGTGACCTTCGCACCAGTGCCGTTGTAATAAGTAATTTTTACATCATCTCCTATACTCATATTTATCTACCATTGATCCAGGGAAGGCACTTGATAATGCTCTATCTTACCATCTGGTCTCACCAGAGTCCTAAACCATAGCCCTTCATTCATCAAATAATTCCCCCATTTTCCATCTAATCTTTCTTATACTTGGAAAATGTCTTCCCTACGTCTACATCAGCGGGATACTTAAATAATTCTCCAGTTTCAACCCCACTTCCAATTCCTCATTCACCCCTGAATGAACAGTAGCCGGCATATCAACAGCTATAATACCCCTCACCTCCGAATCATCCATAGCCCTGCCAGACGATAATGATTCCTTACTACTAGAGGATACCACAACTTTACTACTGGGTTTCGAATTTTTGGAACGCATCTACCACATACAGGAAAAATCTATTTAGTATTTTATAATCAAACAGGCCTCCACACTCACCCATACCCAACACTTTATTAATCAATCAAGTAGTTCAATCATGCAACTACCATCTACCATGACAAGCAACAAACACACTATTCACAGCAACAAAAATGGTATAAACAGAATTACTAACCTGTACTTGAAGAACAACAGTCGTCATTTCTGGTCACCACCTTCACTTCAGACGGCAAAACATCAGTTTTCCTAGCAAGATCATAGTATAACGGTGGACTACGATTGAAATTTGAAGACTTTCTCTCTCTAAAAATGTTTCTTTCTCTCTCTGCAGCTGAATGTGGTTTGTGAGAGGGAGAAAGATGAGATTTTATATTATCCCCCGATTTCTAAAACAGCGGCTCTTTGGGACACGCATCAGCATCATCTCTCCTTGCAGGTACGTTCTTTCATTTTCCCTCATAATGATTTCTAGAGTAACGTGCACGGTTATCACATCTATCTTTCTCCTCTGCCATTATTAAATTCAAGGACTCACTGCCCAAGAAGATTTATACCGATCATGTAGCACGATCACATCCATACAGCAACAACCTTCTGCGACTACACGATCCTTCTACGCTACTTATAACATGATTTCCAATTCAAAACCCTAGTACAGTGATTACAGCTATCACTTAACTTATTTTTGATATGACAGAAGCAGAAAATCAGCAACGAATCCTGCTTCAATTATAATTCATTCGCCCATTATCACAAATATAGAAAGAGATGACAAGACGACCTCAACAAAAACAAATCATTTTATTATGGTCAATCATCCGACCTTACATATAATTACATTTAAGACAGACAGATGGTTCTCTTCACCACATAGAATGATTTCCCCACCAGCAGCTCTCTCATCCTCTTCAGCAAGCTTGTCCAGCGCGATTTTTTTAATTGCTGCCTCATGTAGCTTTACATCTAGCAGAAGTTCGCGGAATACACCGAAATAGACATGACAACAATATATCTCAAAAAGGCAACAAATATATTGAACGATCTACACAGTTCATATATACTTTATCCAACTTAGCAAAAATTTGATCTACATATTTTTGACCTATTTAATCTTTGTCAAGTTCGAGAATTGTTGCACGGTGTCCTACAGCAGTTCATTCAAAAAATTTCAAACACTTACAAGACAAGATACAACAAGTTCAAATTTATTATTCAAGACAAGCAATTTACAAGGACGAATATTTTATTCAGTTCAAAAATCAAGATTACAAGATCTACATAAAGTTATTTCTTCTATAGAATGAAAGATAGCTTATTTTACAAATGACAGTGCAACACTTAAACAAAAGCAATGGAAGGCCCAGCAAAAGAACTGGAATACCTCAACTTCCCCAACGGAGGAAGTCAAAGTTAATCCCACCACTCCTTCGTAACCCCCACCACCTCCGCAGTCACTGAAGATGAAGGACCACCTCCACCATTACAACACCTAATCTTTCGCAAGATATCAGCAATACTTTACAGATGATACCCCAGCCTTCTCATCTTCTGTGGCCACCGCATTCTCTGCAAGCATCCGCAGACAGACCCGACGGTGAGCGGCAAGCAAGACCACATAGTGGAATTGCCACATTTGCTGATAATCATCCTCTGCCTCCTCTACTTCTTCCCACGACATCCCATGAAAAGATTAAAGAACAGGGATTGGAGTTGGCAGAGAAAGACATTGGTCCCCAAAAAATGAGATTGTAGAATTGTCATCCTGTTATGAACTCTGGCCTCATAAGCCTGACGGAGAGTAGTCACCATCACTACTATTTATACAAATCCAGACGACTGACAGGTTATACCAGGGTGAACAGTGATAGCAGCTAGTCACAATTTTTTATATTAGCAGCATTTTAACGCATGCTACCACTTCCAATAAAGTCTTTATCACAAGTGCACATCTCAAGCAGAACTTTTGGGAGACCCAACAGTCAAAGCAATTATTCTTCTAGATAAATAGAAGCCATCAATACAGAATTTAACACAAAATGACTGGACTTCTCAACCAACATCACTCGCTACATACGGTTCTCCTGCTATTAGCTAAGAGGGGGCAGTTGTAAGGGCTTATTTATAATCCTCGCACTAAGTCCGATATTCGAGCTCAGATAGTTTGAATAAACGCACTGATAACCAACTAAGGATTGAGGGCAAGCAGATTGCAATGCAGACTTCCTCATCTATAGTTCGGGGATATTGAAGCAGCCAATAACATCGCACTGCAGAAGATACTCAGATATCCATCAGCAGTTCGTATACATATGAACATCGTTAGAGATTGTATCTTCACCAACAGTCTGAAGTTACAGCTATGGTCATCAAGAGATTCGTTACAAGATCAACAATTATCAGACAGTCCCTACACCTTTTTCAATGTTAGCCATTGATCGGAGCTTAGTTGCCTACATGTAACAGATTTCATTAGAACAATCGTAACTTTTTAGTGAAATTGATGGTTCAGTTCAGAGATATTCTGGGCTTGCCTTATTCCCCTATCCACCTTCTCATGATCGGTTAGTACCCGACTAGTCCCCACTGCCTCCAACTGAATTACCTGAAAATCAACATAATACACATTTATACAATAACATTAATAATTACAATCATACTTACAACATACTAATATTTAATCATACGTTCGGAGAAACCACACTCCCTAGCATATCAGCCTCATTCTCAGTGATAAAAGAAATTGTCTTAACAAGCTCAGTCTATTTACTTTCATCGACGTCCTTCATTATGCTATCCAATATGCGAACCTCGTCAGCCGATTCCATATTAGCACTAAAAAAAATATGGGTTTTTACGTCATTAAAAAATGACATAAAAGTAATTTAACGTCATTTGTAGTCGAAGGCGATGATGTGGAAAGGTAGAGACTAACAACGTCATTAAATAAGTGACGGTGAAAGCTAGACACTAACATCATTAATTAAGTGACGTATAAGGGGTTTTAAAAAATGACGTTATTGATACCCAATTCCGATGGCCGACCAGCTAATGTATTCTATTGGCGTCACTAAATGACGTCATTAGTAGCGTTTACATATAACAACAATGACATTTTTGAAATGACGTTAATACCTCGAAAAATACAAAAAATATAAATCAAAATAAAATATTGTCAATCCATTGCCCTGTCATCCTCTCTATAGGACCACCACCATATTCTACAAAAATGTAAATATTTGGCTAAATTATATTACATTCATTCAATACAATGTGTTCGAAGATAATCACTTCGCTATTTGAATTAGAGAGCTAAATCACTGGTAAACTTAACCAATGCACAAAAAAACTAATAAAACAACCATAAAGAAGGGTCTCGGATGTTTTACTGCCAGAATGCTTGCAGCCTTTGAGTGCCTTTATGTATTTCCAATAATCTGGAACAATTTGTAAATCTGGCAAAGCATACAAATTAAACATTAGCTCTATAAATGTGAGTACACAATAAGATAGTTGCAATCGTAAAATAAAATAAAATAATACAAACAAGATCAAAATATCTATTTGTTTGAAGGATTCTACTTCTGTGACAATTATACATTCTGGATCCCCATAAGTTGCCTATGTACAAGATTAGAGTCAAAATGAGCTAAACATAAGGAAGAATGCTAATTGTATTGCTACTTTTTCATAATCATGAAGAATGCTAATTGACCAAGGTGACAGGTTGTAGTACTTACTATTGTAGACAACCTTCACAGTAGACTCTGGGTTGTTGTTTGTGAGGAATGTGGCACAACCTCCATCCTTCAAAGAAAAGATATGTGCCTATAAGATGCAAATTGTCTAGTCAGATAGGTTAACTTATGTAAACACGCCAAGAATGTACGATATCCACGGTATGGAAAAGAAACATTTCAATGTGTCTAAGAGACACAAAAGCACAGACATCTCGTGGGACATTACATAAATCCCCTATGAGATGCTCACGTTTTATGCTTCTAGAGACATTGTACTTCGAGAAAGAGATGTCAAGGGCCGGCTGGTAGCTCCCTAGAAGTAACAACGGGATCTGTAAAGCTAAAGCTTTCGTGCATATTTTAATAGCCCTATAAAGTTCAGTCAGATGTCCATATTTAGGCCGCCTGATTAAACCTGTAGTGTTTTCACGGATGGGGTATTACTTAGATTCTTTAGAGTGCACAAACAACTAATTAGCACAATCATTTTGAGACAAGTAAAAGAGCTCGTCTTTCTCACCATATTCATCTACGGGAGCATCATAATCATAAGTGGTAGTAATAAAAGGACCTCCAACAGTTCATCCATAGTTTGTTCCTCCGTGGTACTGTTTTAGAAAAATAAGAAAAGCATTTCAGCTATCATAAACTTTATTAAGAACAAGTAGGGAATACAACAAACCAGCGGTACAAGTTTTAAACAGATGATGTAGTAATTGACGAACGTTCTACCCATTTGTATGAAGCGAGCAACTGCATAGGCAAATCTTGAACCTGCCGCTATTTAATTGTACCCCCAAATTTTGTAAACCTTTTCCATAAACAAGACCGTAAGTCAAAATATTGATGTTTGTCAGACAGCAAATGTACTAGTAAAATTAAAGTTTACCAGCCACTCCAGGCCTCATTCCAAATTGTTAGCTTGTTAGGTCTGTTTGGAGCGAACTCGTCACAATAGAAACCATTACATGTGTTTATCTGTCGCATAAGTTTAGAGAAAAATAGATTAGGATGAAATTATTTTAAGATATGTAAAGTAAAAAACAGCTATTTATTTTAGCTGACTGTTATATAGGTTGCATGTTGACCAACTAAGTGGAAAAAGAAAATTCGAGATAGCATATAAATGCTAGACTAGATTTCTTAAACAAATAATATGGTCAATTACAACTAGATCTGGGGCATCATCTTCCTTGCATATCACCCACAGGACACCGGTACCGAGTTCAACAGCCATCTTTGTTGCCCAGGTCATCTATAAAGAACCAGAATCCCCAAGTGTCATTACTTGATGGGCCGTACTCATTCTCAATCTGCATAAATATTCTTGATAGGGTCAAACACTGTAATGTGTATGCATGCCACTAACCAGATACGTTACTTCAACAAGCACCGCAATACCTGAGAGAGAATGATGGCGCCACCTTGAGATTTGAAAAGTCTTTCACTCTTCATCAGCTGCACAATCTTTTGGGTGAACCCTTGCATTGCCATCTAACAACACAATACAACAACATACCATAAATTACTAAACATCATGTTTTAGAAGGAACTAATTGATCAAATACAAAGTGGAAAATGGACCTTAAAAGGCTCATTGTCAGTTCTAAAACTGATTCCTGGTACATAGTTTAAATCCTCATAAAACTAAAATACATCTTAGATCAAACATCTACGCTACAAATTTAGAAGAAATGTCACTCCCCAAAATCCAGTAAACGATTGCTTGACCAATTACTAGATTCTAAGTAGTGCAGGTCGGGGAATCCAAGATTCTACCTCGCAAATAGCCAAGCCGTAGACAAATTTTGGCTTGGCTATTCGCATATAGCAATAATCATCAGAGTAAAGAATAAACAATAACAATATAACGCGGAAGCAAAAGACATATATATACATATCAGATGAAAATGTGATACAACATCTCGAATTAAAGCTCAGCGACACATACTGAGAACACCTACAGAAATCTAGAACCAATGGAAATCTGCAGTGGCAAAATCTGTCTTTGAACTGGCTACCCACGCGACAGTCCAAGCTAATCAACCTCTGAAATAGCTAAAATGCGAGAGTGAGCAAACAACGAGCTCACTAATCCAACAGAACTAAATAACTTACTAACAACTGGTACTGAAAAATAGAGTAGAGATGAATGTAATATAGAACTGGTAAATATAATCTAGCAAAATAATAAGTGACCATAACAGATACAGAGTTGATAAGGAAAGGAAATAGAGTTGATGAGAGGAGAGAATAGAGAAGGAATATGAGAAGAGTATAGAGTAATGAATATGAGAAGAGAATGTGATGATATGATAATATGCAATGCTCTAACGTGAAGGGATGACTAGGATAATCTCATACTTATCCTAAATGTAATGATATGTTATGATGAGCAGGGATATTCCCATAAATATCCCCTAATGCAAAATGATTCAGTGTTTTTAAAATGTACGCTATCTTATTATAATGCTGGTTGATCAACTGCTAACGTCTACTTTCTTATAGAGAATAGTAAAGGGATACACAAGTACGATTTGGTTAAGCTCGGCTAAGCTAGGATGGTCGTACTTGATCAAAGTGGATTTGGGTATATCAACCCGCGGAACAATAGTCTGTAACATTTCAAGGAATTTCAACCTCAACGTGGATAGGTTGGGATCTCCATGACTCTGCCTCATAGCATTCCACACTCCGGAGTGGTTGAACTAGGTATGATAGTGCCATTCCCAATCTCACCGTGTCTTTTAACTCGATCTCACAAACTCCTTGGATCCTGTCGGAGGTCAACCGAAACGGACTGTTCGTGTATCCAATCTCATTAAGTTTTAAAAGATGTGTTATAAGTTATAAAGTATAACATATGCACAAGAAAGCAACCCAGTTGTCGCTCACACGGCAACACAATCAGGATGAATAGGGACTCGGTTACACCGACTATGCATAGCTGACACAGTAACCTAACCGCTACTACATCCAACCCAAAAATATCATAAGGCTGGAAGGGGCATTCCTGGGAAAGCCACGAGAACGTTAACCCAACCACCACTAACTAACTCAGATCCTATGCGAACCAAAAGCCAACTCCAAGAACAATTAGAAACCCAAACTACAGGTTAACACTTCTAACAGAATAATTCCAAGGTTAAACTATAGTTAATCATAAAACATCTCTAAGGTCAATATAACTCTCTAAAACAATACTCAGAAACTAGTATAGAAACTTAATAATGCTAGAATAAAACTCGCCTAAAGGAAATCCAAGTCCTGCGGAAGAACCAACTCGGAAGCCCAACTTAAATCCGCAGAACGGTAACGGAACGCCTGATAATCAAACACCAATAATGGAGAACAACAAACAACCAATCAATTAAGGAAACGACATCAAAACCAAACCCTAGAAATCAGACCTACGCCAAAATCGAGCGAAAAGAACGGAAAAGAAATCAGGAATATCTTGCCGAGGATAGGAGCGAAGCTTGCGATGAAGTGGGCGAAGAATCCTCGATGCGATGGGGAAGATAGGATCTTGAGTAAGGAGGAGAGGGGAATAGGTTAGGGAGAGAAGAGAGAGAGAGAGAGAGAGAGAGAGAGAGAAAAAAAAAAGGGAAAGTGAAGAAAATAATGTTTAAACCCATAAAAAAAAAGCTGAAAACGAGCCTATGTTCGAATAGGAAATGATCCTGTTCGAACAGAGTAAAGTATATTCGAACAAAGAAGAGTTCTGTTCGAATAGAAAGGGGTCTATTCGAGCAGAAAGGTCCCTGTTCGAGCAGAACTGCTCTTGTATCAAAAAAATGACCCCGGAGGCACCACGGACCACCCCGGACACCCCGGAAATACTATGTACCACCACCACTACCACACACACACTATTATAAGCCCGACAAAGGTTTTCCAAAGTAGAAACACCACCTTTTGCATTCAACTTAGGCTTCCACTGGAATTTTGTTACAGGAGAATTTCTCCTGAATTTCTAGATAAAAATAGAAATTAAGACTACATATCATCAGAAAGGTCATTTACTTACATGTGCACTTACATATATTTGTTGAAACTTCACGAGGTTAGTTGCAAGAGTTTCCCATTGATAATTGTTTGTTGGTCGTGTCAAGCGCCCTTTCCCTTTCATTTTCACGAACTCAACCTTAGTTATTTCCTTGTACAATTTATGGCCAATAGTTGAATCTCCATCATACCTTGAAATAAGTAAATAAAAAGAATCAATGCATCTAATGCTAGTAACTTTATGAAGATAAACAAAGAGAAAAATTGAAAGTAAATGTCAAGGGGGGGGGTGTCTGATGTCAAATGCTTATACTTTATTGATGCTTCTCAGAAAGTTTCCCCTTCTTCTCAATTCGACGTATCGCTGTATCAATTCTTTTGAAGCTTCATCTGATAATGCTTATACTTTTTTTTTGCTTCCCATAAAATTTCCCCTTCTTCTCAATTCGACGTATCGCTATATCAATTCTTCTGAAGCTTCATATGATAATCGCGAGTGAACACAGCTTCTAGTATAACCCAGATACGAGGTTAAGGTTGAGATGTCTAAAACATCTTCTTATATGCTCTGTATGTAAACAAATAAATATGGTAAGAACATCTCCACCATGCCCGCTTTATGGATTGATCTGAAAATTCAAAAATTGCAAACCAAAGATATTGCCTCGTAAGTATTCATTCAAATGCCTAGTCTCATCCATGATATCCTGTCTTTATCCTAGTTGAACCCTTTCATAATCATGCAAGTAGCCAAATTTTGTGACTCAAATGTGTTTTAAGACAATATTAATCCATAATCTTTACAAAGTGGCATAGGTCGTTCTCAAGAGTGGCATGCCAATAATACCTCAGGATTCTCAAAGTGTAAAGCAACAATATACTTTGCAAGATGCCTATCTTGAACTTCATCAGCCTTGTCAAGGAGTAAGTATATCAGATCAAACCTGTGGACGTAGATATTTGATAAGAGGGACAAGTTGCCCGAACAGAGAATAACTTAGTAAATAGTATATTCACACCTTGATAGTAAAGTAGGAGGAAGGTGGGTAATCTCGATCACAGATAATCGAGGATTATACCGTGAACCACTTGGATTTGCACAATCTAACACTGAAGTCCTAGCATTAAGTAAAGTAATAATTCCTGCCTTTGCTATTAAAACAGCTTGTTCCTCCATCACCTATTGAAGAGTTGAAGTAAAATTAGAATAACCACATCACTGCGAGAAGCTTCCTTAGAGCTTGAGGAACTGAACTAAAGCAAAATAAAGAAAACTTACCTCATGTAAAATACTTCTTCCATTTTCCAACATCTTGTCAAACTTGTCAATGCAACATATCCCCCTATCACTAAGAACTAAGACCCCACTCTCTAAGACCTGAAGACGTAAAAATCCTTAATCTGAGTTCTCATAATTACATGTAATAAATTAAATACTGAGCAATATACAGTAACTATACTGTTTCACCCGAATCCGGGTCCTTTGTCACATAGGCAGTCAAACCTACAACAGAACTTCCTCTTCCACTAGTATAAATTCCACGAGGTACGAGCTTGTGTATGCATTAAAGATCTGGGATTTGCTAGTTCCAGGATCACCTACAAGTAGAATATTAATGTCACCACGGAAACTAGTCCCAGATGGTTGTGTCAAGGCATTTCTACCAAATAGCAGTAATCAATATTAATTATTATGTTAATTTAACGAGTCAATCGAAAAATGTTGATTTAATAATAAGCACTAAAGCGATGACATCATTTATAAGAACCTGGCAGAGAAGGCCTTTCTTAACATCATCCAGCTTCCATATGTTCGATGCCAAAGATTTAATTAGTCTTTCATAAATATTAGGTAATTGTGAAAGTTCTTTTAGCTTATTAATCTGGAAATTGCAAACAAAAGAGACCGTTTAATGACAAAAGAATACTAGAGTATTTCCAGTGGTGTTTATATTTTGTATTAAATTTTACAGACACAAAATTAAAGCATACAAAAAACTAGAATATATTTGGTCTAATTCATGAGTCCTTAAGTTGTAAAATAGCATAAAGAGCCAAACAGTGTGATGGACTATAGTTCTAGACATGTGTTTCTTTTTTGTGAGCACAATTTAGAATGGTTCCCTTCCCATTGTATTGTGTACAGGCTTTCAAGTGCTTGATTTGATTTGATTTTTTAGAATGGTTCCCTTCCCATTGTATTGTGTACAGGCTTTCAAGTGCTTGATTTGATTTGATTTTGTATTATGTTATTTTTAAGATTTTGATCAAAAATTAGATAGTACTTTTACAAGTTCAAGGTAATTGGAGATACTATAAGCATTGTTGCTTAATAATAGAAAATATACATTTATTCTGACCTTATTTGATCGTAGGGGACATCGTCATCATCCTTGTCGCCCGAACTATTATCAAGATCCATAGTATCATCAACCTTAATTCTAGACTTGTTAGTCTTCTTTAAGTGTAGACAATCGATGTATGTCTGCCATTATAAATAAGCTTCATCAGATCAAGCAAACCCCATTATCATCAAAAAAAAATCAGAATATTTAATAAGATAGTATGCATACCATGAACAAAGATTTTACAGTTCTCTGTGTTGATCCTACTCTTGATACTCATTTCTCTGTAAACCCCAGTGACCTATAAGCAATACAAAAACCATTTTCTTTTGTAAAACAGATAAGGAAAGAGCCAATTGGAAATTATTTAATAATTAAAATTTTAATGTTCCATTACCTCAACTCTATCACCAGGTTTTTCGGTGTCAACAAGTTTGTCGAACTTTAATAAACTCACTGTGTGTGGGGTCCCACCGTCAGGAATTTCATCAAGTGTTTCCTGAAGCCTTACACTCTGTGTGCCTGCAAATATATAAATTTGCAGTATAAATACCAATGAACAAAATGCAAGTTGTAACCAAATATCTATGATATCATCTGTAGCAGTGGTATCGGCGGTATATAGAAAAATAAATACTCAAAATATGAAATACATGAAGAAACATTTTAGCTGTAGAACAAACTTAGATTTTTTAAATCTCGGGTGCCTAACATTTCGGTATCCTTCCCATTCGATTGGTGTCCAAACAAAAGAAAACACCAGGCAAACTCTTGGAAGTTTCTTCAACAACTTCAACAACATGGTCAATTTGTGGCACTCCAACTATATTGACCCCTTCTAACACTTTTAAATCTCGGCTACCTTAAAGCACACATCCACCGACCACCAATGACTTTTTTATACTTTTATAATTAACAATTAGAATGTCCATAGCAAACTGGCTAGGAAATTATATTGTGTACGTGTTAATCAGCCACAGGTCGGCCTCCTCAGAATTATCACTCAATGCATATCCAAATGCTGAAAGTTGGCCAGCCATGTATTCACTGCCACTCTTATTGTGAGAGCATCCAAAGGCCTTTATGTAAATGGTTTGAGTTCCAGGGAAATCAGATGAGGGAGTAGTAATGAGGTGGTCGTCTCGCTTGAGGTTCTTCTTGTTTTTTAGTCACTTAGGATTTAGTCCTATTGACATTAGAGGTAATTGAAACACTTGTAGAGCTCCTCAACCTACTAACATGTCCTCCATCTAAAAACAATTTAAGTGACTGAAGAGGAAAAAAAATCAAATTTGTCAAGCTACGACATACTACTTCCATTCAATTCGTATGAGCTTGAGAAAATAATTATACTCCATCGAAATCGAGTCTTACCCAGACGTATCCTGGTGAAGCCAATCTGCTCCTCATGAGAGTAACTCTCGTATGCAGTCAAAAAAGCCATTCCAGGCTACCAAATGAAGTATGGTAGGGTACTACCTGAGAAACTGTAACTAGAACTTATATTAATACGAAGATCACGAAACTACCATTGAATCATATAATAGTTAATATGGTATCTCATTCAAGCTTTTTTACATTCGAACACTGTCAATCCAAAAATTTGCATTCAAACCCCAACTGCCTAATCAATCCCCAATTCATTGGGATATGATCATAGCAACCTAAGAACCTACTAAGAAATGGCAACAACATTGGCAAAACCCTCAAACAATTCACAATAGGAATAAATTTAAATCCTAAACTACCCCACATTCAATGAAGATAAGTGAAAGCATTTTACTCTATCCCAACTAATTGATAAAAACAACAATCCAACACACAGTGTAGCAAACCAACAAACCTCACTACAAGAAAAATCACCTTTAGGGATGGCAAAAAAGTGTCTCAAAAGGCTACTAATCCATCCCTACAGCTATTAGGGACGTCTTTAGGGATGGTAAAGTATTGTCCCTTTAGAGTGGCATCCCAAATACATTAGAGACGGATACATCCGTTTCTAATACTATTAAGGACGGCTTTAGAGACTCCAAAAATTCGTCTCTAAAAGTTTTTTTTCAACTCCTTTGGGGACGGAGTACAACCGTCCCTAATACATAATATTATAAACGAATTTGTATGTTTGTATGTCTCTAAAAGTATGGTGCCAAATTTTCCCGCCATCGCCAATATTATTGGGGACGGATTATTTTGTCTCTAATAAACAACATTTGAGACGGATTTGTTTATCTCTAAAAGTATAACGCCAAATTTTCCCGCCAACGCCAATATTATAGGGGACAAATTATTTTGTCTCTAATGCACAACATTTGAGACGAATTTGTCTGTCTCTAATTGTATGGTACCAATATTAATAGCGACAAAATAAATCGTCCCTAAAGAAGGTAATGCTAAATGTAGCATTTTTACAATTTAAATTACGCCATTACTAGATAATTTAAATCATTTATCAACCACAAGTTAATTTAAAAGAGAGATTTATTTACAACGTTCCATAAACACTAATTCTAAATAAATAAATAAGATCTCAATCTACCTATAGAACATTAAAAATTATTGCTCAATCTACCTATAGAACTAGAGAGGGGGCTAAAAAGTACTACTAAGAGTTACAATAATTTACCACCATCCTTCCATGGATCTTTGTCTTTGTATGAGAGAAAAAGACAGAAAAGCCTAGATGGTTTTTAGATTTTTTGGATGACCACACTTCCTTCCAAGATCAGTACTTGTGCTTGTGTTTTGATGTTTGTATGCATCTGTTTTGTTGAAGATGAAGATGTTGAAGATGTTGAAGATGATGATGATGATGATGATATCTTTATCTCTAAATATGTTCTTTTTTTCTATAACTCTCAATCAACTTTATTTCTGCAACAAAAATGAAAGAAAACCATATATCAGATTCAACTTATATTACAAGTTTCTGAATAAAAATTTAAAGATACCAGAAATTTTTACCTGTATAAGCTATGCCAGCCAGCTTTAATGGCTGGTTGGCATCATCCTCTCTCCTACATTCCTATGGCTCCATGACCAGATGAGAACCTGAAGAAGAAGAAGAAGAAAAAAAAACAAGTTTGAATCATTCCCTTATTTCTATATTTGGCAGTAGATGACATAAAAATAAAGTCAAGATAATTTGCAAAAGATTTGGTGAAATGGGTATTGTTTCTGGATCTTTTACCATAATAAAGTATATTAAGAAGAAAATAGTTTATAGTACTTAGTGTTAATGGTACCTGGTTATTGGGAAGAAACATGATTTGT
Organism: Kingdonia uniflora; assembly: GCA_014058105.1. Taxonomy (NCBI): domain Eukaryota; kingdom Viridiplantae; phylum Streptophyta; class Magnoliopsida; order Ranunculales; family Circaeasteraceae; genus Kingdonia; species Kingdonia uniflora. The sequence continues at coordinate 1,832,272 of JACGCM010001215.1, read as the reverse complement.
AAGAAGAGATGTTCAGGGTGGAAGTAGCAGCAGCAGGCAACAACGACGATAGGATTAAGCTATTATTAGTAGTAGAAGTAGAGGATGATGATGATGACAACGACATTTTATCAGTCTTTGATGTAATGGTGGTGAAGAAAGGATGATTATCTCCACCTGATTTAGTAGGTGAGGCAAAGGGACTATCAGGGAGATTATGCTCCAAGTTGTTGATGATGTTGTTGCTATTACTGCTGCACCCATTTAAGATAAAAATCACAGAGGAATAAATCATCTAAACCCCAGACACAGAAAGAGCCTAAACTAGTAAAAAGATTGATCAGAAAATCTAGCAAAACCTTTTTTATTTTGTCTTTGCTAAATTTGGTGAAACCCATATTGTGTTTTTCAAATTTCATTCATACCTATTATGGAAATCAAAATCATCATGGTTATTAGAGTTTGGAAACCCTGCCTTTTCATCATTCATCACATTCTTTTTAACAATGATACTGGGAGGACTCCCACAAATCTCTGCAAAAAAGATCAATGGATCAGAACTAAGATAAAACTCCCTTTCAACAACATTTAGTATTGTTACCCTCAAAAATTTACCTTGAGGAGAGGGAGAATTAGGACTACTACGATCAGACAAGAACGACAGAGGAACAATGAGGTTATGGTTCATGTGAGGGGAGTGTGGGGAAGAAATGGGAGCAGAACCACTGGACATGTTTCTTTGATGATGGTGAAGTTTCTTAATGTCTAACAGCTGTAGACCCATTAACCTTCTACTCTGGAGCTCTAAGGCTTGCCGCAGTTCAGCTTCTTCCAACTTCCTTCTCAAGATCATGTCTTGATGAGTGCTGTTAAACATCCTTGGCCCTCCTATCAAACTCAAACATAAGTAACAAAAAACAAAAAAAACAAAAAAATTGTAGCAAACTAAATTAGTTATGTTATGAAACTTAAAATTACTTTGTATACCATTCCAAATGCCAAACACCTTGGTTATCAATAATAACTTTGACCATTTTCTTTTGGTTGGGCTCAATGTTTAGCAGCACTTGCAATTATCCTTCCTCAGACCATTTATCTATCCAGAAATCCAAATTGCCCTTTCTTAAATTCCATGTTGTGTTTGCTTTAACAGTTTCAAAAAGGCCAGCCATATTTCTCCACAATTTAGAAGCACCATATGTAGCTGTGAGAGTATTGTTTCTCATATATTTGCTTCTCAGGAAATCTTCCCATAGTGAATTATGATGTAGGAAATTCTAGTACCTTTTAAGTATAAAACTGGTCTGAATATCATTCATGCTTTTGAGCCCAAGATCACCTTCATCTTTGTTCCAACATAAACCTGCTCAATCCAGTGCTTCTTTGGTCGGCCGTCATAAGAGTCCCAAAAGAAATCAGATAAAATCTTTTCCAACCTCAGAATGATAGATTTAGGAATTTCTAGGCATGATAAGAGATGTATTGGCATTGAATTCAACATATGCTTGATTAAAATCAATTTGCCCCCAGCACTAAGGAGTTTGCCCATCCACCCCTCCACCTTTTTTTGGACTTTCTAAACCAGAGGATTGAAATAACTAATAGTGCTCCCAGGTATATAATAGGAAAATTCCTGAGCTGGAAACCTTAAGCAACCTGTATTATGTTCTTCTTGGAGGGAGGTGTCTTGTGATGCAAATAGATCCCACTCTTTCTTTTATTGACCAGCTGCCCTGATATACCTTCATATGTAGATAAGAACTGCATCAAACCTTGAATAGAGCTTTGACTCCCATTAAGAAAAACTATAAAGCCATCAGTATAAAGCAAATGTGTAATATGGATGCAGCCTCTAGAAGCAGCATAATAACCAATTTTCCAATCTTCAAATTCTTTTCTCATGCCCCTTGAGAGCACCTCCTTAGCTATAATGAATAACATTGAAGATAATGGATCACCTTGCCTAAGTCCTCTAGAAGATTTAAAGTATCCCTTACATACCCCTAGTTGAACCACTGAGAACCAAGGAGTTGTAACATACTGCCCAATCAGGTCCAATCCATCTAGCACAAAAACCATATCTAGAAAGAACTTGCTTTAAAAAAAAACCCAGTCAAGTCTGTCATATGCCTTAGCCATAGCAATCTTGACCATGACATTATGTCTTCGCACTTTTCTTTTCAGCTCCCCAACCAATTCTTGAGCCAATGTGATGCTTTCACTGATATACTTGCCTTTCACATAAGCTCCTTGGTTGTTTGAAATAAGTTAAATGATATTTCCATTTAAAACTATTAAATATTGATGAAGGACACAACTATAGTTAGTTCATTAGAAATAAAGACGAATTCTATCTTGGAACTCTTATATGAGACGAACTGAAATATTTGCATATATTGATAAAGTTATAAATCCTCTAATAACTACTAAAAATTACAAGGTTATATTCGTAACACTAAGAGCAAAATGCCCTTATTGTAGCTTTATAAGATTAATTGCAAACTCAATGACATGAGAGAGAACACACCAATAGTAAAGATATGATGGCTTTATAAGATCCAAATGCTCGCATAGAATTATGAACATCAGGAAGTTTGATAAGAACCTCGATGTCCCATGAGTTAACTATGGTAAGAAGATAATTATTGCCTTGTTTGTGAAGATCCCGTTAGCTATTAGAAAAGATTCAGTTATAAAGTTTCAAGCATATCCGTCGATAAAGATTTTTTTCTTCAAAATAATAATATCTACAAAATTACCTTCATTTTTGGTTTTTGTCACAAAGTGAATACTCGTCTCACAAGAAGTCCCACTGAGCTTATAAATACGATCCTATGCAAGAAATGGAAACTATTATAACTTACACAAGTGCACTCATAGCCAATTTAAGGTACCGAAAAAAAAAACTTTATGACCAGACCACTTTGATTGCCAACAGCCAAACTTGTAGTTTGAGAGCAAAAATTCAATGCTGATACTTGATTGCCAACAGCCAAACTTGTAGTTTGAGTGCAAAAATTCAATGCTGATACTAGAGCACTGGCATCAATTACTTCAATATTTTGCACCTGGTATAAAACATTAGTAAACATAAATATGTAGATAATAGTATAGTGAACAACAACACCCCTATGTTGTATGATATATTGATATTCCGAAATGCTTTACTTCCAGTGTCCGCCCGGTTCCATTATTGTCATGGACAGTTCATAAATACCATCTAGACAGTTCATAGTATTAATGCAAAGCTAAAGCTAATTATACAATATACAAAATATTGTTAGATGCGAAATAACACTACTTTAACCTCAACACCCCCTCAAGCTAAAATAATTTATGCTCTTATTGAGTGAAAAAAATATATAAGCTTCATAGTTTGCAACACATAAACCATTTAAACGGATGTTTCTTTTGTTAGCGATTAAGAGTGACAAAGGAAGCTTACTATCCCCTGTTAATGAAGCAATTGTAAACAATAATCATAATTGGGTTGTGGAAATAAAATTAAACCAAAATATTTCTAGAAAACCCTGATTTCCCACTAACTTCAAAATTTCCAAACACCAAAAATTACAAAAACTGTGTTGTTTTTTTTTTTTTTTTTTTTTTTTGCAATTAAAGGATATCTCCAATCCCCCAAAATTATAAAACAGAAGCATAAAAACATAATTAAAGCAAAATCTTATCTAGAAAACCCTAATTTCTAAGAAAAAAATTCATAGTGTAAACCATATGGAGAGATGTTACCGACTGGAGTAAAATTAGGAAGATTTGATGAAGATTCAAAGCCAAACTTGGATTGAAATAGAGATTTAGGGTGAGAAAGTTCACCAATTGAGGAAGTTTGAAGTCACATAAAGAAAATGAAGGGCATGTTTGATATTTAATTTTAGGATCGAAGCAATTAAAATTGGCATCAAAAACCAACATCTTACAAGAATTGATTTCAAAAGATTGATGATGAACAAAGACCAAAGTTTGCCTATTTATTTGGCGCTTTACGCGAAAATTCTAAAACATATGTTCCTAGGCTAAAATTTTAGCCTAATAAGGCAGATGATATGGTAGTTTAAAGGTGAGAAAGAAGTCTGAAATTTCTAGTGGGACTCGGGATATTTTTTCCCATCCCTAAACATAACATATTAGGGACGGCTATGTCCCACCGTCCCTGAACTTATACAATTAGGGATAGGGACGGGTATGTCAAACTGTCCCTAAACTTATACTATTAAGGACGGGGTGATTTTTTCCGTCCCATAAACAAAAATAATAAGAGACAAAATTAAAACAGTCCTAAATGTGATATTATTAGAGACAAATTTTACTATGTCTCTAATATCTGGTCCTGAATAATCATTTCTTTTGTAGTGCCTTACCGGCATAACTCAAACCCCCAGCATTCTGTTTACTTCCACCCTCCGCAACAAACCTCGCCGCCACATTCCCAGCACATCTCTGCCAATATCGTCGTTGCAGTGCCACAGTACTGTATCGCAAAAAATTGCAATAAAAACACAGTTGTCAAAAAAAGGACTTCATCACCAAAAGTCGATGCTGGGGTTTACTAATTGTACCTAATGAGAAGAGGGGTTGTCTCAAAATCTTATCTTTTGAACTGGTATAATAGAAGGATGAGATGAGGGTGAAAGAGAGAGTTAGAAAAAATGAGGAGAACTGGTTTGCCTCTAAGCAACAACAAAAAATCATAAATTCAGGGTGAATTACTGAACATAATTCGATCCAATTGGCAGGAAAAAAATAGTGTTTGCTTCATTACTTTCAATTATGATTCCCCAATGGGAGAATTTCAGGAGACCTCAAGTTCTCAAAACTCAAAGATTGTGGGAGATGGGTATTAAAGAGAGTTGATTAAGTGATGGGGGATTACTAGGTATGCAGAAAAACAAAGTTTCATCATTTTTGTCGATAGAGTCTTTGAGAGTGGAGAAATCGATCCACTTGGGGATATTAATGTGCTCGTCGATGTCATCTTCAATGCTTTTCGGCTCCATTTTACAAACCAAAGAGAGAGGTAAGGAATTTTAAAGAGAAAATTATAACCAAGGATTTGGGAGAAGAAATTTTACTTTGACCGGTTGACGATTTCTAGAGTAAATTAGGGTCCTTAGAGAGGGAGGGAGAGAATAGAGGATTTTTTTTCTTTCTGAAGGGCTTTAAAAACTCTTTTCCATCGTGAAAATACGAGTTATTTAAAATTAATCAACGTCAATTGAAGCAAAAATGACATAAATACCATCACATATATTTTCACGTCACTAGCAAAAGTGACGTTAAAGGGCTATTATAGGAAATAACATTATAGCCTACCCAAATACGTCAACTAACAAGAAAGGAATAAAATATTATACTTATTATGTTAATTATCATAGAAATGACGTTATTTAAGTGACATAAAAGCCTATATTTGTTGTAGTGTAGTATCGATTTCAACTTGATCAATTTTCTCTACATATAAGTCACGGGTGATGTTACCTTGAAATCATAGCAGTTGTCAACATATGCCAAAACATATGACATTATATAAAAAACAGATATGAGAGTACCCTACCTCCTTCCCAGCCAACACTTCCAAAATTTCACCATTACCTTCATCGACAATGATAACACCTTTATGAATATCCAATTTACCAACCTTATCATTAGTATCAATTTTAACTTGATTACCTATTTCAAACTGCGAGTCATGACCAGGTAAGGTAATGTTACCTTCAAATTGTATAATAATTGTCAATATAAGCCAAAATAGATGTCAATACAATGTTGAAGCTATAAGACCAATTTTTGGAGCATATGATAATAAAAGAAGAAACCGATGTGAGGAACTTATGTGGCGTTTGATTTTTGGCTGACTCCACTCAGTCGTCTGATTCTGAGTGAAGTCAGTGATTTGGGTCACTTAGAAGCGCTTGTTTTTCTCTCATTCAGTGGCTAAGTGGAGTAAGAGTCAGTGATTTGGGTCACTTAGAGTCAACCCCAATAAGCCAGCTTACTACTGAGTCTGACTCTGAGTCTATTTTGTCTACCCAAATTACCCTTACAAAAATAAAAAAAATTATGAAAAAAACTCACTTTCTCCTCCAAACAAGCTCCTCCGCAAACGAAAACCCACCAATTTCTCAACTTCTCTCCTCGATCTCCTCCAAACGCAGCTCCTCCTACGAGTACGAGTATGCTTCAGCTGATTTGAACAAGATTTGATTTTCATTTTAGAATATCTTGACTTTTTGTTTTGTTTTTGATAGATTTAATTGACCCTCTTGGATTTGGATTTTTAGAGGATTGTAACGAATTAATTTCAGCATTACTAAGATTTGATGGTCTGGGTGTTCTTGAATTTAAGCCATGAGATCTCCTAGAGAAAATATCAGACCAAGCATTTGATTGAATTTAAGTTTCCCATCTTCTTAAAGCCATAATATCAGACCAAGCATTTTAATCTCAGCTTCAGTCTCTAAAACAAAACCCTTTTTAGTATAGGTCTTAAATTTATATTCTTGGTCAAGAGTTGTTTTATTTATTGTTAGTAGAGGAAAAGATGATGATATAGAGAGTGAGTCGTTAAGTGTTGTTGAGTTTGGAGGAAACAATTGAATCCTCTTTTATTTATTCATTTATTGTTGAATAAGGATCAATTTTTAGAGTTACATTGAAACCGGCCAGGCATGAATTTGGGATACAAGAGAGATAGGAAGGAAATAAATAAGGCTTGTTAACCCCTAAAGCCCTCCTGATAGAGCAACAATGATGTTTTCTCTGAAGGAAGCCTTTTTTTCTTGGGGTTTCTATATATGTTTATGTTGTTGCAATAACAAATATTGAATTCCTATTTTTTTTTTCTCTGTAACTTGTAACAGTGGTATCTTATCTCATATCTTATCTCAATGGTTCTCTCTCTCTCTCTCTTTTGTGTGATGTCAGAGTATGATAAAAAGAAGAAAAAATTGGTATGCAAGTGTGGGAAAAAGGGTGCTACTTTCTTTCTTTCTTTCCAACTTGTGAGTGTTTGATGGCATCCTCTTTCTATCTCCCTAAAACTCTTCAATTTGATGAGCTCATATTTGTTTGGAATCTTTCTCTTTACATGGTTACAGTACTATGTGTATGTCTTTAATTGCTTTCAACAAACTCTATTTGTTTCTTCTCATATTTGTTTAGAATCTATTTGTTTCTGCAATTATTGCATGGCACAATGTTGTATTAGCCCTCTTTAATCACCTATTGCAAGAGGGGTACCCTGATAATCTCTAATTATTGCATGGCACAATATCCACCTTTTATCAGTGTTAATGTTAGCAATCCCCATCTCAGAAGGTTCCAATTTTTAGTAACAAAAGGTTATGATAGATTAGTTTGTCTTGAAGATTCCAGTCTGCCATGAACGATATATTCTGTGTAGTATCCTCAACCTCAACATCCTTGAAGGCAAGCTTCATTCTTATCTAACTGGTGATTTGCAGAAGGGCATTTTAACTGTTATTTGTATAAATTTTATAACTTATGTAACTGATATATATACTTATTTATAAGCTATATATACTTATAAGCAATATCTGCAGATGGACTGAACCTTTGTTAAATGGACTGAACCTTTGTTAGATGGACTGCATATATTAGATGGACTGAACCAGGTTTATCTGCAATATCTAAAACTTAAAAACTATAGGTTCTATAGGTTTTTATGTGTGCACTGAAATGTTTCTTTTGGCTTGATGCATTTTAATGCCCAGGTTCTATAGGTTTTTCTTTATAAATGAAGGAAACTCAAAAAATCATGTTCTATAGGTTCTATAGGTTTTATAGGTTTTTCTTTATGCATTTTCTGTCCATTTTTTGAACAGTTTTGAGGACGTCTTTTCTGTCCATTTTCTGAACAGTCTGGACCAGGTTTTGAGTCTGTTTTCCATTCACCTTCTTATAGTCTTTTTTTCTATCTAATTTCTTATGCCACTCATACACGACATATATTAGATGGATTGAACCTTTGTTATCTGCAATACCATCTGGACCAGATTTATCTGCATATATTAGATATATTAGATGGACTAAACAGTCTGGACCAGGTTTATGCTTATCCTTATCTCTAATACCATCTGTCCATTTGTTATCTGCTTATGCTTATGTTGTACAATGCTTATGCTGAATTTGAAAAGTCATTCATGAGATGTTTATCGTCTTTTGTCAGGTTGAAACTGAATTTGAAGAACTTTGGGTAGATGGCAAGGTAGAGGAATGGAAAAGTAACGATTCAGAAAATGGGCATATTGTAGCTCCAGATCCTTTAATTGATCTTGACTATTATAGTACAGTTGAAGACTTAATAGAAGTGGGGCTGGAAAAATTAAAGGAGGTGCGTCTCTCTTATTATCTTAACTATGCTACCCCACATTTATGTTACATATTCTTTTTGTTTTACCATTCATGCACCTGGAATTCACATTAAATACAGAGAGATGCATATATTGCATTATGTGTTAATCCATTTAGTATATATGTACACAAAATGTCATGTACTCATCAGGTATATCAACATTAAGTAATGTCAAGTTTCATTACTGTTAATGACATCTTTTACTAGTATGCTTTGGTAGGGCTTACTTCAAATAGGTCTTGTAGTGGACCTTCACAAGTCCAGTTGTCACTCCAGAAGTCCAGATTCCCTTCTCCTAGCACCCATGTAGTATTATCTTTGACTGTATTCATCAACCCCACCAGTCTTTTCCACATACTAGAAGCACTATGAGTAGCTGTTGGTTAATATTGCTATTGGGTTCTTATACATAGCTTAAAGCCAACACTACTAATATGAATATCCCTTGTTTTCCATGTTATCAGTTTACAAGGAATCTACATATTATAATGCTAGAACAACCATACATTATATAAGAAGGAATTTACATATAAATGCCTCATTTCCTTTATCTTATGGCCATATGTTTTGCTGCCTTTGCACTACTGTTATGTCCATCTATTTTGCTGCCTACTGAACCGGAGTGGGTTGAAATCTGTTTTGCTGCCTTTGCACTACTGTTATGTCCATCTGGCCATCTGTTTTGCTGCCTACATATAATGGATAAATGCTTATTACCTATATCTGTTATGCTTTGTATCCATCTGCAGAACTGTTTGTATATAGAAATGTTTATTAATTATATATTAAGCCAATTATATTACTAAATATAATGTGATTTTTCCACTTCAGATGCCTTTTCGTAGGGTACAATATCCTTTGAACTTTGATCACATCAATAATTTGTGGTTCATAGTGCAAGCTCAACATGAGATTGGCACTTGCGGTACTGATGAGAGTGAGAATCTTAAACTGTGTTCATTTAGGAATATGAAGGAGAAAGGCATTCAAAAATTCGAACGGAATGTCTCCCTTTCATGTTTAAGAAACAACTGGTTGCATCTGAAGAAAAAGTATAAGAATTGGGTGACTCTAACACAATTGGCCAGGGAGTGTTTTAATGAAGTAACTGGGACATTTAGCCTTACTGAACCGGAGTGGGTTGAAATCTTAGAAGTTTTAACATAAGCAAGGGTGTTTAAGCATGATGTGTTGCGACCTAGGGAGAAGATGACTTTATTGTTTTCTAGTTTGATATAATAAATTTCATGTTTTCTAGTTTTTCAGTTTGAACTCTCTCTATTGCTAGTTTGATGACGTGTAAGATAATTTTATTTATGAAATGGTGTTTGATCAAATTAATGGCTGTTTGATTCTGTTTGTTTGTTTACCTGTTTATAAACCTAGTCAGCTAGTATCCTTTCCATCCATTTGATTTTAGGTATTTATGTATTTGTGTTTTCTATATATACAAGTTCATTTTTATATATTTATGTTTGCTATATATACAGGTTCTTTCCTATGTGTTTGTTATGTATATGTGGTGCTGACGTTGTGCTGACGAAGGGGTTTCTATGTATTTATGTTTACTATATATACATGTTCTTTTCTATGTGTTTGTTATGTATATGTGGTGTTTATGTTGCGCTGACGAAGGGGTGGTGGTGGTGGTGGTTCCTTATAAACTGATAAGGGTATTTTGGTCTTTTATCTATTTTGACACTCATTCAGACTCAGACTCAGACAAAAACTAAAATACTCCAAGGCATCCACTCAGCTAGTGAACGCTTCTAAGTGGACTCAGACTAAGATTTAGACTCAGACTCAGAGGCAAAAAAACAAATGGCCTTTTACCCCATTCCCTGCCATAGCATCCACATTTTCATCATCACCTTTCTTTAACTCTGGAATATCATCAAGTGATGTTACCTAAAAATTACATAACAGTTGTCAACATAATGGGAAAAAGATGATGGGATAGACAAAACTAAGCATTTTTCCTTGACTTCACCCCCCCCCCCTGTTCATTTGTATTTGATTGTTTTGGAAATGAGCAGACTTTCACATCCATTTCAACTTCTTTGTTAGACTCTTCTACCCCCAGATCATCATTTTATCTTCTTGCCTCGTGATTGTTGTTGACATCTAGATTCTTTGCTTGCCTACTCAATTCTTTAGTCTTACTTTCACAGTCGTACACTGATTCACCTTACTTTTCCACAATAGATGGCTAAGTAGCTAACAAAACACTTACATTACATTTTATACAAGACACCATGACTGTAATATCCCTGCTAATATCATCTAACTCCATCTGCTCGGCATTGAGATCATTGTTAATAGAAGATAGAACATTATCTTTTCACTTCACTGTTTCTCTATCTGTGTTATTTGTCACATATAGGCATAATACAAATCAGACTAAATGCTAGTCTATGTCAAGTATGAGTACACCATGATTAAAGGTAGATAGTACCTCAAGTTTATCACCACCGTAATGTGCATATATATAGCTAAGAACATTGTCCACTGTATCCGATGTCATATCTTTTTATGATGCTACCCTTTTCTGGGACACTCTACACTTTTGCTTCTTTAAAAAATTAATAAGCTTTCTTCTATTTCTTCTTGCACTTTATTCTCTTTTTCAATTGCATCCTTTATATCAGTTCTCTTTTTCATAATACCTTCTTATGATGCTCCTTCTTGTACTTTTCTTCCACTATTATCATATTCATGTTGAACAGTTTTTTACTTGACATTCTTATCCCCTCATTTTTTTTTTCTTTTGGCCATTCTTATCAACTTTCATCAATTTTGCTTGCTTGCTATTTACCATAAGCCTTTTCTTTTTCTCTAGAATTTTATTATATTACCTTTTGTTCTTCTGCCATGTCCTCTATATTTCTTTGCAAGGACTTTGGAGCTTCATTCTCGATTCTTTATTTTTATGCTCCTTTAGCTTTCACTTTCAGTAGGGAAATGAATCCCATGGATGATAAATCTCCACATCTTCATCCGAAGATACAAATCTTTCCTTAGAGAGATGGTCAAATACTCTTTGTTGGTTCTCTACCTAATTACTAAGCTGATAATGCATGTGAATAATTAGAAGTGAGTAATTCCTTATAATTTATAAAGTAACTTAAAGAATGTATGGTACCTACCATTTGAATTGCTTGCATAATAACCAAGCTCTTTTTCATACCTTTTTTTCATTTTTAGTACCTGTTTAGGACCTTCGACACTATTTCCTATAACTATTTACCTAAGATAAGAAAAAAATTATCACAAATAAACCCAAGTAAAATGGTAAAAAAAACATTCAGATGACAAGAATACATATATATAATGACAAAGAAGATATTGGCTTACCAATACCTCTTTGACAATATCTTAGGTGGTGTTTCTTTCATTGTTGATTTTTTTTTCAGCAGCTGAAAAAAAAATCAGCAGTGGGTGTTTCTTTTTGTGCTGAAAAAAAATTCAGACACAAAAATTCAGCAGTTGTGAGATGCTGAAAAAAATTTCAGCCAAAAACAAGCCTCTTTCTGACGAAAATACCCTTCTCTTCCAAACCAATTCTTAGACCAAATTGAGAGGGAGAAAGAACTCTTGGGGGAAGAAGAGATTGTTGCTTAAGAGAGAGAACTCTTGGGGGAAAAAGAGCCAAAGGTTAGCTTTCTTCTTTTACCCATTTTTCTATTTTTTCCTTCTCTGCTATGTGGTTTTTTTGTTTTTGTTCATTTGATAAACAAATTGTTGCTGATTTTGTGATTGGAGGTGTTGGGACTTGTATAAATCGTATTTGGGCTATGGTGGTTTAGTGTATGAAAATCCCTAATTTAAATCGATTTAGGATTTAGGGTTTAGGGTTTAGGGTTATTGAAGCATGATTTTTGCTAAATTAAAGCATCTTCTCTCTCTGATCAGATGATCTGTTGTTGCTGCTGCAATGCTTTTCCTTCCAACCTTTATTTATTGGCAAAGGTATTTTAGGAAGAATTAAACAATCACAGCAAAAAAATTCCCAAATTCAATCATTATGGAGTGCTTTGGCTCTCTCTCGTTCCCTCACATCAATGCAGCAAGACATCTTTTTGCAAACCATGCATTAGCAAACAAACCAGGCAATGGATATTTTTACAAATTCCCAAATTCAATCATTATGTGATGTTTGTTTGTAATGATGATTGCTTGGGCTTTTGGGTTTCTTTGGCATTTGTGTATTGAAAAGTGGGTTGTGTTTGAACTTGTATATGTTAGAAAAATATGTCGTATCTTGTAGAATGTTATGTTTATCTTGTAAGTTGATCTTAAGACTAGTTTCTCTGATAGGGAGTTTTACTTTGGGGTATTGGGTTTGATGATGAACATTGTCTTTGATATAAGATAAAAAAATGACTAAAGGTGCACGGGGGAAAGTATATGTTGTGTTTGTTCGGCGACATCCTGGTATTTACCAAACATGGGCAGAGTATGGAGTAGAAGTTTTGAGATATCCACGTGTTATATATCAGTGTATGGATACAATGGAGGAAGTAGAGCATACTCTTGCTGAATTTCTTGTCATCAAGTCGTGCACTGAACCTAAACCAGAAGCAGTTCCCATTCTTTAGTTGTGAAGGAGGAAGCAAAACATGATTTTACTAAACATGGCCTTCGTTTCTCACATCTTTATCTTTTAGCTATATTGGCAGTAGTTGTTGTATTTGTAACATTTATGTTACTCTGATTATGTTTGAGACTATTATGTATGGATATTAAAAGTGTAATATGTAGTAAACTATGTAATGTATCTTTGAATTGTGTTTAGCGTTCGTAATTTGTGAGTAATGTATAATTGTTGCATAAATTATTTTATTGCAGTGAATATGGATCATAGACAGTGGACTATTATTTGGTTAACGGCCTTAGCATTCGCACTTAGGATGTTAGTTATTAAACAAAGAGAGAAGTTATATGTGTCTATCTTAATGGGTAAAGAACGCATCAATGAGATTCTTACTGGCCCTAATCAGATTGCTTATGATTCGTCAAGGATGAACAAGGATGCATTTGTTTCTTTATGTGGACATTTCAGAGCGAGGGGATGGATTATAGATAGAAAACACATAAATGTGGAGCAAAATATGGCTATTTTTTAGAAACTATAGCCCATTCAGCGAGAAACTGCAAAATGAAGCATAAATATCAACATTCTGGAGCAACTATTAGTAGATGTCTTTACGAAGTGTTGAGAGGAATGTTTCACCTTAGCAAGAACATGATAGTGCCTCCTAATTTTTAGGAACCAGGAGAAATTTGTATTCATAAACGGTTAAGAGAAGGACAATTCAAAGAGGCTATTGGAGCAATATATGGCACCTTGATTAGTGCACAAGTTCCTAAATTGAACCAAATTCTGTTTAGGGCAAGTGGGAAGGGTGATTGCTTTCAGAATGTGATGGCAGCATGCGATTTTGATATGAATTTTATCTATCTCCAGGCTGGTTGGGAAGGCACAGCTCATGACTCGAATGTCCTAACTCAAACTGTCAGAGACCTAGCTAACAAGTTCCCTTACCTCCTACTAAAGGTAATCATCTAAATTGAAGTTACGATAGTGAAGTATATGCTAATTTATTGTTTTATTATAATTAGAGTTTGTTAATTGTTTTGTAGACATGTACTAGTTGTGTGATGCAGCATACATGCATACCAAGTACTTTGTGTATCCTTTTAGGGAAGCGCGGTATTGGCTTAAAGATTTTCAGAAGGGAGGGTAGCCTAAGACTAAAGAAGAACATTTCAATCGTGCACATGCAAAGTTAAAAAATGTCATTGAGAGGACATTTGGTGTTCTTAAAGCAAGATTCCCTATATTAAAGGCAATGCCCAAGTACAAGTTCTCAACTCAGAGAAACATAGTCATTGCATGTATGGCTATACATAATTACCTCCGCCGGATTTCTTTGAATGATGAGTTGTTTACGGTATTTGAGAATAAAGACTTGGATCTTGGAAATGTACAACCTCAAGTACATAATGGTGACTGCTTCCAGGAGTTATTTGAAGCAAATGAGCAGCGCTTTATGAGAACTAAAAGAATTCGCATTACAGAGGAGTTAGCTGTTATTATGCATCATAATCAGCTGATGAAACTCCCGTTGTTTAGTACTTTATATGGCTACTACCTCTTTTTGTTGCTTGGCTTTTTTGGGTATCTATATATGGCTTTTTGTTGATTGGCTTTTTTGTTTATGATATTTCATTAAGAGGTTGTGATCTGAACTGTCAACTGTGATTTGTATGATCTGTACTGAACAAATTTATATATGAGAATGTCTATTTTGTCATTTTTTATCCTTTTGTATGTCAATTTTGTCCATTTTGTATGTCATTTGTCCATTGTCCATTTTGTATGTCCATTGTCCAATTTTAAGCATATGTATGCTGTATACTGTTATATTTCAAGTGCTGAATGTAAACTATTATATTTTTTAACATATGTCCATTGTTCATTGTCCATTGTCCATTGTCCATTTGTATGTCCATTGTGCTGCATATGGTGGCTCATAAGCTTCTTCTAGTGATAATCTCAGTGCAACATCTAGGAAATTTTCATTCAAGTAAAACTGTTACAAGTAGTATCAACTACATCTAGGAAATTCTCAACTACAAATATTTACAAGTAGTAAATCTGTTACAAGTAGTAATACTGTTACAAGTAAAACTATTACAATGTAAACTGTTACAATGTAAACTGCTACAAGTAGTAAAACTGTTACAAATAGTATCAAATACAAATATTTACAAGGGAAGAAGGAAAGGATTGTGGGAAGATAGGCTGTTACAAGCAGTAGATGCTCTTTCTTCAACTGTTAAATAGATGCTCTTTCTTAGCATATGTATACTGTTATATACCATCTCCTTGTACACAGTGACAGTGCTAGCACTGTATGACATTTTTTTAGCAGAGCTTATGATGCCTAACCAATCTTTTGGGAAAGGCAGTTGGTTGTTGGGTACTAGCAAGAATCTCAATTAGAAATCATCATATGTTTACTGCTTTCTTTCTTGAGCTGAGAAATATGGAAAGCCAGATGCTCACATAGGTTTGATGAGGCCCCCATTAGTTCTTTGATAATGTTTCTCTATAGATCTGAGGCATTGGAACTGCAAGGGGTGAAACAGTGGATCTGCAAGGCGATCTTAGGCACTGGAACTGCATGGTGAGTTCTTTGATAATGCCTCTCATAAACATGCACAAGCTAAACACTGATGGATCTGCAATGAGAAGCAGTGGTCTCTGTGGATGTGGTGGTGTTGTGAGAAATCATAATGGAGAACTGGTCTTTGCAAACTCAGTTGGCTTAGGCACTGGAACTAAAAACATGACTGAACTGTATGGGCAGTTGATTGACTTAAGACATTGCATAACACACAATTGGTTCCCACTGGTGGTAGAAGTGGGCTTACTAATGATAGCGAGCTGGTACAATGGGATTGGTCACACTGCTCCAAAATACATGGACATCTGGAAGGAGATCATGACATTGGGGGCAACTTGCATCGTTCAAGTTTGATCATATGGCTTAGATATATATACAGGGAAGCAAACAGCACAGCCGACTCTTGCAAAGATTGGTAGTGATCAAATCACTGATATGTTTTGGAGTTTGATATCTCTACATACACAAACCAGAGCTGCACTTATCTTAGATAAGCTTCGTGTAGCAGTTATTAGAATTACTGCCTTCCAGTAGTTCCAATTTTGACCAGAAAATGGATGGAATAAATACTATAGCTATGTCTTTTCTCAGTTCAGAAATGGATGGATTAGTCTCCATAGCAATGTCTTTTCTCAGTTCAGAAAATGGATGGAAAAGGCCCTTTGAATGCAAAGGCTGTTCTTTGTTTCCCTTTAGATAATGGATGGAAAAGAACACTAATGCAGTTTTTGTTTACTTAGAAAATGGATGGGACAGGTAGTGAATGGTATATCTATTGTTTATATTAAAGGAACACTATCACTTAGTAGTTAAGGAGGCACTTACATGTGTTTATTGCCTGCTGTGTTTACATTAAAGGAACTACTTTAAACTGTTGTTTCTTTCTTTGACTTGCCTTGGTGGTCTGCTTTTACATTGTGATATACTGTATGTGGAATATATTGCTGACATTTTTGTTTTGATTTGTTCATTAGGTTTTACCATGCCTCCAAAGAATAAGAAGGCTCGGCAAGAAGTGACTGGTGACCCAAGCCAAGATACTCCCAAACAAGCAAAAAAATTTAATGGTGAGAAGTTGTACACTTTTCTTGCATTATGCAAGTGTGAACTTGAAACAACTAAAGATGTGGGGTCTGGACTTCGAAAGACTCTTGAACCAAAATTAGGGAGGAGTACAATGCAAAATTTTACCTAACTCGTGGACCTAATTATTTTAGTAAAGTCTGGTTTTACCAAAGAGTGAAGTACAATGCTTGGACATGGCTTTTGAGAAGAACTGGGAATGGTTTTAATGCAGAAACACGCTAGTTTCATCTTCCACCCGAAGAGTGGGATGCCTTGATTAATTTTATATCTTTATAGCCTTGGAAACAATGGTGGTTTGTAGAATATCCTTCTATACCCCATGTCAGGAATACTTAGAAAAGACCAGATCATAAGAACCCAGGTACATCCGATAATCCAGGAGGATCTAGTGTTATTTGATGATTTGTCAAAGTCGTTCGAATGAAGTTGAGTGTCGTTCGAACGAGTTGACATATCCTTTAGAATTTTGGCCCAGAGCCATATTTCGCTCAAACGAGTTGATATGTCGCTCGAACGATTAGATAAGTTTTTAGGGTTTTAGACCAATTAGTCATAAAGTCGTTCGAACGACTTTCTAATTCGTTCGAACGACTCTGGCGGTGGTTTTATTTATGAGGCGTGTTTTTGCCTCGAGATGCGTTTGATTTGTAATTTCGAGTTCCCTCTATATAAAGGGAACTTAGGTTAATTTCTAGATTATGTTTTTTTATGTTAGATCTGAAAGAGTTCAGATAAAAGCCTTGGGTTTAAGAGTTTTCTTCTTGTAATTACTTCGTTTTAAGTAATCGATTTCACTATTTTTCCAAACCAATTGGTGTTCTTCGTAATTCTCTACTGACTAAAGCTTCTCAATTGTATTGCGGATTAAGTAGTATCAGAGTTCCAGTTACGATCTTTGAGGGTTAATTGTGATTTATGGTCCTTTCACGTGACCGTCTCAAGCAAACAAAGGAGAAGCTAGTGAGTCCGTTGGCGATTCATCGCAAACTTAATTCGAAAAAGAAGGACGATTTGGAGATGGACGATGCCAACGATCGACTCACACTTTTGGAAACGACAGTTTCTGACCTAACTTCTACAGTAGGGGATTTGGTCAACCAATTGCGTCTCACAAACCTCGCGAAGGCTTCCACTTCGGCGACACGGTGAGGCCGCTTTCATCGGCGAGACCGCTCGAGGAGAAAAAGAGTTTTGGAGGGGGATGAAGACATCAATAATGCAGGGATAGCGAGTGATTCTAGTGATGCCGATTCTGTTAAGGAGCGCCCAGGATTTGGTGAGTCAATAAATTCAATGCGTAATCTTCGTATTAGTTTTAAGATTAAAATTCCGGTATTCGACGGTTCGATTGATGCCGAGAAGTTGGATAATTGGTTAAATAGGTTAGAAACTTATTTTTCTGTTTATGAATACTCCAATTCTTAACAAATATGCTTTGCTACATTGAAATTCGCAAGTCATGCACTCACGCGGTGGAAATCTAATCAGAAAAGCCACGATGTAGGAGGATTGGGTTAGAAAGAATTCAAGGTATTAGTGCGTAAACAGTTTTATCCGATTGGGTATGAGCAAGAGAGATGGTTTTTATGGCACAATTTGTGCCAAAAATTTGAACAATTCGTACAAGAGTAAACTACGGCATTTCATAACCAAGCTTTGGTTTTGGACATTGATGTGGACGAGTATTAGGTATTCATAAAATATACGAGGGGTTTGTCGGAGTCCATTAGGAGAGAGTTGAAACTCTTTACTGTGGCCAATATTGAGGAAGCTACCATGAAGGCAATTACCATTGAAGGCAAGTACTTGAAGAGTGACAAAGAAGACGACAAGATCAAGTCGGGGTACAAGTCTAGTTAAAAAAATGAGTATAAGGGAGAGGTCAAAGGAGAATTTCATTACAATCATTGTAAGGCGAGTGGGCATCTTTTCGATTATTGTTGGAAACTTCACCCAGAACTTAGGCCGAAGGAGGAGAAGCACAATAAAGATAAATATGCACTAGCCGCTGAGGTTGTTGACCTTTCGGATTTAGATAAATCGAATTCTAAGCTTACACTTATGTTTCAGCAGACTTTGGCTACCGAGGAGGAGAGTCGGGAAGAGCTTTTTTCTGTCAGTATTCAGGTAAAGCAGAGTTTAGTCAAGGTTATTTTGGATTCGGGTAGTCAAATTTTTTTGATTTTTGAGACATTGGTGAAGAAGATGGGTTTGAGAACTACAGCTCATCCTAAGCCGTATGGTTTGGGGTGGATTTAGAAAGATGCGGATGTGATGATTATGAAGCAGTGCACATTCAAGTTTACGATTTCTGAGAAATTTATTAACGAGGTGACGTGTGAGGTGGTTCCTTTGGATGTGTGTCATGTCATCTTTGGTAGCCCTTAGCTTTGGGACCGAGATGAGATTCATTACCGTAGAGCCTGCAAGTATCGCCTTGTGAAGGAGGAAAATGAGTTCCATATTAATGCTTGTAAGAAGCATATCACTACATTAAATTTGGTAATGGCGACTCAGGTGAAGCGGTTGGCTAATGCGAGCGGCAAGTTTGTGTTATTGGTATGACCAGTTTAAGAGGGTACGTCAACTAGAGCGTTGTCTCTAATGACAATGGTTTTTAAGCAACAAACCAATTTTTGGAAGTTGGTAGAGGAGGTTGTGATGCATACTGATCACAAACCGTTCCAGTTTTTAGCTATACAGTCCACGCTACAGCAAGATCGCCATATGAAGGGGTTGTCGTATCTCCAACAATTTCCCTTGATTATACAGTATAAGAAGGGAGTGAACAACAAATTGGCTGATAGGTTATCTCGACCCTCATTACCAACTACTTCCGCTATGTTGGTTTCTACGCAGATATAACCTTTTGTTACGTCAGGATATGTTGTAGGATATGATGATCCTCAAGAGCGTAGTGTGTTTCACCAAAAGTTGCTGCCAGGCAAGACATGTATTCGTTTTGAGTCGTTTCGTGTTGGGAAGAAGAGTCAGCTACCTCGTACGTCGAAGTGGTACAGCAGAGTAATGAGCAACGTCGCATTCCCACCTCTCAAGCTTTAGCTTCAGCAGGAGTTCAGGGCTCCTAAAAGGGGGAGCCATGATCTAGGAGGATCTAGTGTTATTTGAATATTTGCAAAAGTCGTTTGAACAAAGTTAAGTGTCATTCGAACGAGTTGACAAGTCCTCTGGAATTTTGGCCCAGAGCCATATTTCGTTCGAACGAGTTGATATTTCATTAGAACGACTGAGCAAGTTTCTAGGGTTTTAAACCAATTAGTCGCAAAGTCGTTCAAACGACTTCCTAATTCGTTCGAACGACTCTAGTGGTGGTTTTATTTAAAAGGCGTGTTTTTTCCTCGAGATGCGTTCGATTTATAATTTTGAGTTCCCTCTATATAAAGGGAACTTAGGTTAATTTCTAGGTTATGTATTTTTAATGTTAGATCTGAAAGAGTTCTTAGAGAAGCTCAGGATTTAAGAGTTTTCTTCTTGTAATTACTTTATTTTAAGTAATGAATATCTCTATTTTTGGAAACCAATTGGTGTTCTTCGTAATTCTTTACTAACTAAAGCTTCTCAATCGTATTGTAGATTATTTGAGCACAGATGACGCGTTGTCAGACTTCTTATTTGGTGCATTCCAATACGAGTTAAAACTCTATATTTGAGCGTGGATAAAATTGCAAATTTCCAAACCCCATATGGAAAATTAGTGAATTCATCTAGGTCATAACCATATCAATATATTTTGATTTAATGTTCCTACCTCTGTTTGGTAGGATAAAACTCTGTACGATATCTAGTTGATTTAAGTTGTAGTATCCTACTCGTAGCCTTTGAACAGACAGTCGAAGCCCACTTCATAGCCTACTCGAATATTGAAGCCCTCTCAACCCCTAAAAAAGGCTCCTTAGAGATTCCCCAGAGACGAACCTTCGGCAATGGACAGAACTTCGAGAGCAGATCAGTCCATTGCAGCAGACATCCTTCGACCATATCTTCATACGGTCGAAGTATGATAAGACAGACAGCCAGCTCACTAGACAGAACTTCAAGAACGGATTAACGTCCTAGCAGCAGATATCCTTCGACCACACTATCACATGGTCGAAGCAAGATTAGGCAGATGACTGCCTCATCAGATATGACAGCGCATTGATTGGCCTGTGTATATACAGTGACAAGCCCAACCACCGGGCCGTTCAGAGCCATCATTAATAAATACAGCAGTAACAGTACCGACAAGACCGACGCCCGTCACTCGTCGGGTATTTCTGACAATGTAATCATGTAAACCGAACCCACGCTTGATGACTCAGCTCCCTATGCTTCTATAAATAGAGGAGAGGGGAAACCAAGCGGGGGTTACAAAAATCTCCTCCAGCCTTTGCATTTTTACCTTCGGCTACCACATAACTTCTGTACTCGAACCAGTAGTTTACTCTTCAATAATACAATCTGTCTTAAAAATCCACATCAGAGGTCGTAGAGAGTTACATTCGGGCCTCTATGTAACTATTTGCCTTTGGTTATATCTTATCTTAGTCAATTGCTTGTTCCCTTTGATTGAGGATTGAGTCTACTTTGTAAGAACCAACTCCCGCCCAAATGAAGTTAGTCCCCTATAATTGGTGCCATATGTGCTTCCCACCCTACCAATCTCCCTCCCTTGTTCCCCTCCCCTTGTTTTCTATACCAGCAGATTATCTATCCTCAATGGCACCCGCACGCCGTTCCAACTCCACCCAGGCTAGAAATTCTATCGACGGAGTCGCTGCTCAAATAACATTACTATCTCAACAAATCGCTCAGGCAAAGGAGCGCCACCAGAACCAACTAAATCAAGAACGTGAAAGTCACCATTTGGCATTGGAAACATAGCAGAATCGCCGTTTGGATGACAAAAACCGACAAAACAGAGCAATCGATGAACTGCGCAACACCGTCCGAGAGCTACAAAGATTATAGTCCTTGGAACCTGCTCGTCCGTCCCAGGCACCCAACCCATCGCGCGTTTCTGCCTGCACCCGCCTTGCCCTCCTCCAAACCTCGAGCTACCCCCAGCTAACTTTGAACAACTTTTCATCGGCCAGTTCGCCTTCAACAAAGACAGAGAGGTCAGAGTTGACGCTCTTTTCAATTTTAGAAAGTCTGGCAATGAGACTCTCAAAGCCTTCACCAGAAGATTCCTCGACGAATCTTGTAAAATTGAAAACCTCGACTGCTCAAATGCTATTTTGGCCTACTCGAATGTTCTGCCCGATCGCAGCCGAGTAAAAGAACATCTCGTTCTCCACAAACCCAAAATACTCGAAGAGATGCTCTCGAAAGTCAATGGCTATATCGACCTCGAGCACCTTCAAGAGTCCTGCAAACAGATCCAGCCTCACAAATAGCAACTTTCAATAAACCTCAGCAACACACCCACTCTGCCCCAACACCCCTGATTGCTCCTATCTCACAGGAGACTGAGAGCCACAAATGCCCCATGATCGATAACAGCACCGAAGTGTGCAAGAAGTGACTAAAGCCTATTTTACCTACACTCACTGCTCCCCTCAGTACCCTTCTACCACACATACAGGCAGACCCCATTTGGCACATCCGACCAGGCGAATCTTTTTGCGCCAACCACAAATGTAATTGTCATCATACCAATAAATGCTTCGTCCTTCAGTGCTCTCTCAAGCTTATCTTCAAAGTAAGACGCTTGCACTAATATATTGCTGATCTACCAAGCTACCATGATGGGTCCTACCTCAAATCCCTATCCACCCGTACTACTGACCCAGCCGAGGTGCACATCTACAGAGTCAAGTTCATCGAAGTTAACAATATAGACAGTCGACTCTCCAAGAGCAAACGAAGCGCATTGAAGAATTTTACAAGCCCACCTATCAGGAGAAATTCTCAACTCCCTTGCTAGAAACCAGCTGTCACCCTAAGCTCGAAGGCATCTCTTTCATTGACTGCGATACTTCACACGTCCGTTTTCCCCATTCCGATCCACTAGTCATCATGATTAAGATCGAGAACCTCGTTCTCCATACAATGTTCATAGATACTGGGAGTGCAGCTGACATCTAATTTCTCCAAAGAGTCCAAACCATGAAGAAAACAGACCGTATAACCGCAACTAACGTCAAGCTAAAAGGTTTTAATGGATCAACAAAAGTTGTTGTTGGCCGCATTAGTCTACCCGTAACTACAGGTCCCATTACCCTTCAAACCAACTTCATAATCATTGACCAGAAGTCCGAATACCTTGGTATACTCGGACGAGATTGGCTTCACGCCATGCGAGCTATACCTTTGGCCTATCATCAGACCCTTCGATTTATCAATCACGAGGGTACCTGGAACTTGATAGGTTCTCAATGCCTTGCCCGGTAATGCGAGCACCCAGAGATCGGCCAAACACGAAAACTTGTTAACCGCCCATAGCAATCATAACCTCTTTCTATACCTTCAACTTTGACAGATACCATACAACCCATCGAACCCACTGTTTATATCGAAGTCGACGGTTCTGGTCGGGGTACATTTATTGGAACCCTCCTTAACGAGTCAAAGCACGTCGAACTTTCCGAGTTCCTTCGAGCAAACAAAAATATCTTCGCCTGGACATTTTAGGAAATGCCCGGCGTCAACCCTAACCTGGCGTACCATCGCCTTGATCTCATCCCCTATTCCTCAGCAGTAAAGCAAAAGAAATGTATACTGGTACTACGACTTCGAGAGACTGTGAACCTTGAAGTTGACAAGCTCATAGCCGCTGGGTTTATCAGAGAAGTGAAGTACGCAGACTTGATATCGAATATCGTGGCAGTACCTAAGAAGAATGGCAAAATCAGAATCTGCGTCGACTTTATTGACCTCAATAAGCATACAGCGAAGGACAATTTCCCCCTTCCAACTATCTCAACACTCCTCGACGCCACTGCTGGACACGAACGCCTATCTATGATGGATGCAGCTTTGGGTTACAATTAGGTACCTCTCATCCCTGAAGATCAACTTAAAACAACATTTATAACTGAACAAAGCCTTTATTGTTTCAGCGCAATGCCCTTCGGCCTTAAAAATGTCGGTGCTACCTACCAATTCCTTGTCACAACCATGTTCAAACCCTTGCTTGGCAGGTCAGTCGAAGTCTATATCGATGACATGTTATGCAAAAGCCTTCATAAGAATACCCATATCCAAGACCTAATAGAAATCTTCTCAATACTTTGCACATACAATATGAAACTCAACCCAGATAAGTGCCAATTTGGCGTGTCATCCGGAAAATTTTTGGGTCACCTTATCAGTAAACGCTGGATAGAGATCGATCCTACCCACATTCGAGCCCTCATAGACATGCCTTCGCCCCGAACCAAGAAAGACGTCCAAAAAGTAGCTGGCATGATAGCAGCCCTTAACCGTTTCATTTCAAAATCATCTGACCGATGTGCTTGGCTTTTTTCCCTCTTACGCGATCAGGGTGCCCAAAAAATAAAAAATAAAAACAACCCTAAGATTAATTGGACCCCTGAGTACGAACAAGCCTTCCTTGAACTTAAAACTTATCTTGGCTATTCGCCTATTATTAGTACCCCTATCAAAGGTGAGATACTCTCTTTATACCTTGCTGCCAAAAAATCTTTTATCAGTTCAGTGCTCATTCGACTTGATTCCCATATCGAAAAACCTATATATTTCATTAGCAAAACCCTAACACCTGCAG
Source organism: Kingdonia uniflora (assembly GCA_014058105.1). Classification (NCBI taxonomy): domain Eukaryota; kingdom Viridiplantae; phylum Streptophyta; class Magnoliopsida; order Ranunculales; family Circaeasteraceae; genus Kingdonia; species Kingdonia uniflora. The sequence goes on along the minus strand of JACGCM010001215.1, from coordinate 1,807,893 downwards.
AGACCCGGTATTCAAAACTCAAACTTTTACTCCTCACACTTGTCTATTCAGCCTGTAAACTCAAACCATATTTACAGGCTCATCCCATCAGTGTTATTACCAGTTATCCCCTTCACGAAGTACTCAGCATAAAAGAAAAATCCAGACAAGTACAACAGTGGTACGTATACCTTGGTGAACACGACATTACCTTCGAGAAGCAAATATCCCAGAAAGGCCAAGCAGTAGCAGATTTTCTAGCCGACTTCCCGGTCGAAGATGTAGATTGGGAAGAACACAAAGATGATCTCCCAGACTATCAATCCGAAGAAGTAAATCTGTGGGAGCATCTCACTAGTTGGCGTTTATTCACAGACGGATCAGCAAGACCTAATAGCTCAGGAATTGGTATTATTTTAGTAACACCCACTAATGATCGAATTGAGAAAGCCGTCAAACTTGCCTTCGAATGTTCCAATAACAAAGTAGAGTATGAAGCCTTGATCCACGACCTCGACCTCGTACTTGGCCTCGGCATCCCCAAACTTGCAGTCTTAACAGATTCCCAGCTTATTCAGAGACACTACACACGAGAAAACCAAGCTAATGGTCGCATGGCCGATTACGCCCTCTTTGTGCGACAGCGAATAGACTGGTTCCTCGAAAAATCCACAATCACACATTACCCTCGGGGAGAAAATCGACATGCAGATGCCCTCACCTACATAGCTGTTATGCTCGGCCACTCAGAGTCGCGGACACTCCATATCGAAGTACTCGAACGCCCAAGTATCGACCAGATGGAAATCAACACCATCAATAATAGGGGCGAAAGTCACGATCCAGAAGAATGGCAGACACCGTTCCTTTACTATTTCAGCAATGCTACTCTCCCAGATGATCCCAAAGCCAAACGCTCTATCCTAGAAAATTGCCGCAGGTATATAATCCACAAAAACCAATTACATCGCAAATCCCTAAATGGTGTCCGCCTTTGATGCGTATCCTAACTTGAAGCCCCTCAAATCTTAGCCGAACTTCACGAAGGAACCTGCGGTACTCATACTGTTGGTCACTCTATGGCCCTTCGAGCTGTTACCCAAGGTTTATTTTGGCTCGATATGAAGAAACAAGCTTCAGACTAAGCAAAACAATATGACAAATGCCAGCGTCACGCCTACGACATCCATTGCCCCTCTAGAGACCTCCATGTCAGCCAAGTTTCCTGGCCATTCCAAAGATGGGACATCGATATCATTGGACCCTTCCCAAAAGTCTCAGGTAGTAGAGAAAACATCCTTGTCGCAATCGACTACTTTACTAAATGGGTCGAAGCTGTTCCTCTATGCCGAACCAGAGAAGAAGAAGTTATCAAATTCTTGTAGGAAAATATCATCACTCGCTTTGGCTACCCCAATATGATCCGATCAGACAACGGTCCCCAGTTTGTTGGAAGCAATGTTAGAAACTTCCACAAAAAATACAACATCATTCTCTCACCATCAACACCATAATATCCTTAGGGCAACGGTCAAGCCAAAGCAATCAACAAAATAATTATCGATGGTCTTAAGAAGAGAGTCTATGCAAAGAAAGGACGATGGGTCCAAGAGTTACAACACGTCTTCTGGGCTTATCGCACAACACCAAGAAAATCTACAGGATACACCCCTTTCCTCCTGACATATGGGACTGAAGCTGTGCTACCAACTCAATTCGAAGTGCCTACCCGAGACCCTAACCTCCCAGACGAGGATAATGAGTTCGAACTTGCGTGCAACATGTTATGGATTGATGAGATCAGAGACCGAGCTATAGCCAACCTTGGCCGCTACCACATTTCACTTCAAAAATCCTATAACAAGAGAGTTCGACCAAGAAGTTTCAACATAGGAGATCTAGTACTTTGACATGTCAATCAATCTTTGAAACCTCGGAATGCTGGCAAGCTAGCCAAATCTTGGGAAGGACCCTACATCGTCTACGATAAAACAGACAAGGGTTCCTATTACCTAATGACGAAAGATGAAGAGCCCCTACCACACCCCTGGAATACAATGCAATTGGCCTCCTATAACAGGCCATATCTACAATCATGTACAACAGATATAACCCAGAATATTCAATAAACAAGTTGTTCTATTCCAACTTTGTCTACTATTTCATTTTTTAATTCTTGGTTGAACCTAGGTATCATGTCCACCCTCGTCCTGACTGATACTTGGGGATGACCTTGAATTGTTCAAAGTCTCCAATTTCGAGCAAACTCGAGGGGCAAGGAAGGTCGAAAGACCAGGCCCTCGGGGATGCATTGGGGGCGATCATATATTTCTTTGTTGTGGCTTAAGCCTTCGAGTCTAGTCCTCTTCTTGGTTGAACCTAGGTATCATGTCCCCCTTCGCCACGACTGATACTTGGGAGCGACCTCGAATTGTTCACGTCTCCAATTTCGAGCAAACTTGAGGGGCAAGGAAGGTCGAAAGACCAGACCCTCGGGGATGCATTAGGGGCAATCAGATATACTTCGTTCAGGCTCTGAAACCGTCAAAGTCCAGTCCTTTTCTCGCTTTACCCCGGGTATCACGTCCACCCTCGCCCCGACTGATTCTTGGGGGCGACCTTGAATTGCTAAAGTTTCTAACATTCGAGAAAACTCAAGGGGCAAGGATGGAAGAAAGACCGGACCCACGGGAATGCGTTGGAGGTGATCTGTTAATTTTCAGGTTTCCTCTAGGTATCACGTCCCCTCGGCCCGACTGATATACTCGGAGGCGACCTGGAAGTTGTTTAAAATTTCAACATCATTGTGGCTTCGGCCTTCGATGTCTAGCAAAACATTCAGAGTTTGATCTATATATCTCCGATACTCTTCAGACTTTGATCACACTACAGTCAATCAAACAGATCAACTTCCTATTTCAAACAGATCAAATATCTACTTCAAAAATACAAAAATACTAGTTATAATGCCATCAAATGCAGAGAACACTCAACATATTATCCGTTAGAAGAACAGTTGCAGTATAATTCAAAAATCAATCAGCAAGAATCCAAAACAAGCAAAATCAACAACATGTGCATTCAAATTCCAGCAATTTATGGTCAGACTACAATAACATAATTCATCAGCAAATCAAATTTTAAGACAGAAGTTCAGAATCAGTATGTTCAGGAAACAAATATCAATATGTTCAGCATCAACTGTAGAAGTTCAACAGATAACAAAAGCAAATAAACCCCCCCCCCCTACTGAGTTCCAATACCAACAGAAAACAACAAACATCGTTCACAATATTACAACTTAACACGAGAAAGATCTAGATTTTCCTTCGCTTGTCACAACTTAGCCTTTACAGACTTCATCGCCTTGTTGCAAGTTTCTACCCAGAGTTCCGTCAGCTAAAAATACTCAAGATATCAGTGAACCTTGAAACTCAAACAATTTGCAAGTAACTTCGAAATACCACTACACAAAGCTATATATAGTTACCTGAGACATGTGCTTCTTTATCTCCCTCGAAGCTTCGTCAGGGTCATCCTCCCAGAGCTCGACCATCGAAGCCTGCTTCACCACAACCTGCTCCTATCGCTCAGCCTCTGTCATTTCTTCATCTTCCTCCATTGTATCATCCTCTCCGAGTATCTTACGTCTCTTACATTGAGTAACCTTCGATTGCTGCACTTTAGGGGCTTCAGACGCTACTCGGCCCTTCCCTTTCTCGGCTTGAGAAGAGATATATTTTGCTTTCATCATCGAAGCATCTCCACCCCTTTGGATACTGGCGCCGCTTGCTTCGTACCCCTCCGTGACCTCGGCAGAAACTGGTAGTTCCTCGGCAACTCTTCCCCTCCCATTTCTTTCTTCTCTTTTGAAACACCTACCCCTCTTTTTCTCTTTGATCGCTTCGGTGTAGTGGGTACGTCTCGAAGCTGGGAATCCACCTTTTTTCTCCTTTGCCTCTTGATCTTCAGACTATCAAACACCGAATTTACCCAATCTTCACTAGCCTGGAGCAGAGTATCAATGTAATTCACCGAATTATCCCAAAACGAACTTCCCTATGATATAATTTGTACGGGTCATCGTTATCTACATTCTCGTAGTTACCCCTTACTATCAGTAAATCTTTATTCCACCCCCGGCCTGTTGAGCACAGATCAAAGAACCAAGGTTTCTCAGGGTAACATTGGATGTGATAAGTCCCCGGGCTTTGACAAGCCTTCCTCGAATAAAAGGTGATAATGTGAAACCATTTAATTAAACCTCGACCCTCACCAACCAATTTCACATTCATCCCCTCTATCACCCTCATCATCTCATAAAAATTACCGTTCATCTGCACCTGAGCTACCCCCCAGAAATTCAGTACTTCTTTCAGCAGTCGCCGAAGAGGAAGATCCAGCCCCAATCAAATTTGACCCCTATAAGCCATAATCTCTTCCCTAGGGTCCGATTTGAAGGTCAACTCTTCCCCCGCCACACTCAGTTGCACCCCGACCTTTGAGAGTTCTAATTTTGTGGCAAACCGATCTAACCTAACACTATTTTTTGCCGAAACGGCATCCTCGACCTCATCCGACTCAGTCGAATTCTCGTTATCACCCCCTTTCACCTTATCTCCCTCCCCACTACCCAAAGGTTCTACATCACACCCCTTCCCCCATACTATTTCCTCTTTGTCACTATCTTCGGTCACTATCGTCCTTCGACGTTTCGCAACCGGATCATCTCCAGCCGGCAGAATCATCGGCAACGGGGCCTCGGCTACCACATCAAACACCTCTAAATTGCTACCCTCACCTACTGGTCTCGACCTGATGTACTAGCTTTGACCTCGTCAACTTCTTCATCCACCAGTCTCCGCCTCGAAGCCCGACGGTTATACATTTTTTGCCTACAGAAGACGATGCACGCAATTAGGGTGGAAAATTTAACAATCCCGTGTCTATCACCCTTACCCCATCTATCCCCTCCAGATATTTCTCCTACCATTAATATTAGACACAATAAATCCTCTAAAGCAAAAAACCCTCACCAAATTCCTGACTAAGTCGAAACCTAGTTCTAACAAGCCCCCAAACTCCCGAAAATAACCTCTTCACTCCAAATGCAAAATCTCCTACCTACCCCCTCAAAGAGAGAACAAAATAGAGTAAACATGACAGAGATCAAGTGACCTACCAGTGGTTAGCAGCTCTCTCCTCGAATGAGCAAGATCAAACTAACAAAAGAAGCAGTAGCCCCTAAGTTCGAAATAACGTATGCTTTCTCCTCCCAACCTTTTGATTGTCACAATAAGATTGTACAGTAATCAATCTTCTCTCACTTATATATCTTCCAAAAAATAATTAAACTGCCTCGATTTACTCACTGCTATCATTCCACGACCCCACTGCCCCAGCTTTTCAGCTCCAATGCCATTTGACCACTTTACCCCTCGCACCTTCCAAGTGTGCACAACACCCTTACGACCATCTGCTTGCAAAACCCAAAGCTTCTCGAACCATTTTTCTCCCTTACTCGAAGCCAAACAGTCTAGTCCAAATAGCCACATCATTACCTCTTTCCGTCATACGAGAAAAACAACATCATTACCTTTTGCACACTGCCCCAGGCGCTCGTACCAGTCTGACTAACCAGCCGTCTGGGCTGTCAAAACAGTTAGTCAAATCAAACTTAATCTTTGACACATTCCTGCACTCGAGTACTCAAACATTTCACGCCTCGAACAATCCTCAGCATCTAGCCTTAATAAAATTCATTTGAATATATTGGCCTTCGACATCCAGCATGCCCCTTAACTCAAAAAATTTGAACCTTCAACCAAATACAGTCGTAAGTTCGACCATTCAAAAACCTCAGGCCTGCAGATAAATTTTTCTGCTTCGCCACAGTTTACTTTCCCCTTCGACAAAACCATTTTTATCTTCGAACAACACAAACTACACATTTCGACAAACTGTATCATCCATTCCATATCAAACTTTATTACTATTATCCACAGTTCGACAACCCGAATTATTTAAAGAAATCATTGTCATTCAAAAAGCAGCTAACATTTCAACCCTCGTACAAAATAAAAAAAAACAACAACACAAACCAACAAACAAGAGACAACAACAATAAAAGAATAGAAAGTAACAACACAATCATATTACAGATGACCCTAACTATTAGCGGGATGCTTCTCTTCGACAACGGCCGCTGCATCTGTATCCTCTTGGTCAACAATATCCTCTGCGAACCCCTCGAGGAGAGACATTCGATGACCGGGGAATGGCCCCATCATCTGCAGTATCCCCCACCAGTATGCGAATGGCATCTCAAGAATTGGAGCTCCGGGTTTTACCTCAAAAAGATTCGGCATTTCTGCATCAATGTCCTGTTCCAGGCTAAACCGCCGTCGCAGTCCCAGCAAGGCCACCCGTATGCGCCTAACTCTCACAGCAGCCGGGTCCTCTTGAACGGGAATCTCTGCCGCTATTTCAATACGAGCAGTGAAGAAGAACAACAAGAAAAACATTCAGAACGGTGAGAAGTAATCTCTACAACAGTTCCTTTTATACTTGCAAACCCACCACAACATTCCCTCTTCCGTAACCAAATTAATGATAACCTTTCATTTCCAACCTTGAAAAGTCAACATGCAACCTCTCCAACTTCCTAGACGTAACTGAATCATTGGTGCATGCATGCAAACCTCATTCCCGAGGACCTCTATTTGTGCACATCACCCACATCGAGCATTCGACCATCATAACCATCGATTACTACAAAGCATCATTTCATCATACCTTCGAATATAATTCCTTCTGACCATCATAACCATATAATAATAACCTTTGTTCATCATTACCTTTGAGCTCATCATTGTACCTCGCGCCTATAAGAGTATTCGCTTACATTCGTCTACAATATCAATCAGACATAACAATATAAATACGGAGAAAATACTTTATCCATTCCAAATAGTAAATTCAACAGACAAATTTCATTTCTACTATCAGCCCTACACAACAGAAACAACCCCCTCCAAGCATAGTAAACCAGAAACCTACATAAATTCAAAACATTCCCACCCTCAACCCGAAGCCCTACTACCGGAAGTCCGGCCCCGCTCGCCGCATTCTGGGCCTCGATAATCTCCTCAGCACAAACGAGACTTTCGGCCAGTGCCATCAGAATGAGATAGCGCCTTTCAACAATCATAAATTAAAACCTCAACTGTTCCCAAAGATAAGAATATGGGTCACCATTGAAGAATTCCTCAAGCCCCGCTTTCACAAGGTCTGGCATGTCCCAGTTCAGGTCACATTGCCCAAAAAATTTCATATACAGTTCTGCCATCTTTTGCCCTATTCGACGGTCCCGAGCAAACCCCATCATCTTCTGGTAACGTGTGTTTGGCATCGTATCCATCCAAAGGTTAAGAATATGGAGAGCAGAGAAGAAGACTATTATAGATAGAAGAAGATACAGTGAACCCCCATAATAGCCTATACTTACAGGCTTCAATGCATTTATTACCCTATAACCAACTGCATCCCTTGAAAACCCCCTTTTACTAATTTCTTGAAAAACAAGGCAGTCAAACTGCCTAGATTCCAAGACCAAATAGTTTTCTCAGTGAACACCTCTCTACTTGGCTTTGAGACCTTCACAGAGAGGGAGAAAATGTAGTAGCCTACTCGTAGCCTTTGAATAGGCAGCCGAAGCCCACTTCATAGCCTACTCGAATATCGAAGCCCTCTTAACCTCTAAAAAAAGGCTCTTCAGAGATTCCTCAGAGATGAACCTTCGGCAATGGACAGACCTTCGAGAACAGATCAGTACATTGCTACAGACATCCTTCGGCCATATCTACATACGGTTGGAGTAAGATAAGACAGACAGACAGGTCACCTGACAGAACT
>JACGCM010001599.1:0-23140 GCA_014058105.1 Kingdonia uniflora | reverse complement strand
TACATAAAATTCATTCAAAATCTCCTAACCAAAAATAATACTAGCTTTTCTTACTGCAAAACAACAACGAAAAAAACAGCCAAAAGGGAGCCGCCATATTTCTTCTTCCAGCTCGCACCTCTGCAGCCTTGGTCTGCAGGCAACAAAATTAAAAATATATAAATATCAAATGCAGGTAAAGGATGAAGCATAAATAAAAGAGGTTATGGCTTTAACTTTTTGACTCTCTAATCTTCCTGGCTCTGTTCTTCCGCTCTTTCATTTGCTTCTAGACTTGTTCAACCTTGGTGTCCAGTCTCATTCTGTTAAAAAATGTAAATTTAGTTAGGCGAACAAGCTAATCAACTAGATCACAAGGAATTTTGACACAACGGAAAATACAGATGGTTTTATATCAAAATTTTTGGAAATACGGTACAACAAAATAAAAATCACATACGAATGACCAAAGGTCAACCTTCATTTCCATTAAGGGAGGTCGGACTTGCCTCCCTTTTTTCTTCTTTTTCTTCACTTCCACTGAAGTTAGGGATGTGGCGGACAACTAAAAAAAATAAGAAAAATAAACTAATGGATGCAAAGTCGTAACCATTATCCATAAGATGCAAATCAAAAAACATGAACGCATGGCATTGCAAGAACAAGCCTGAAAAGAAAAGAAAAAGAAACTGGCATATAGTTGTTGTACTCAATAAGAGTTTAGGCTTGGAATAGGTGAGACACCTAACAAAAAGTATTAACATAAACCGAAAACAAAAAAAAGTTGTGGAAATAATACTAAAGGTCAATTGCGTATAACATTACAAATAGTATTATCATAAATTAACACTGGAACATATACAAGACTAACTAATTCATGCATGGGAAGGTTTCAAATAAAATACGGGACTGCAGTAGAATTTGGAGATGGCTTGTGGGTTAGAAAGATGTTAAACATAAATACAATCTCAGGCTACAATGGTTTGGTGAAATCAGAGCTAAATATGAAATAACTCTTACCTAAAACTTGCTCCTTTGACAAGCAAGACAATGGAATAATTTACTAAATCGATACACTATGTTTCTAACCAAAACTGGGATAGATATAATGGCTGAAGAGACAACTATCAAATATGAAGTATAAATAGCTAATAATGAACACCAACGAATATGCAGAGTGCAAACACAGAACAAATGTAAGGCTAATCGTGCAATTCCAATGTCAGGAATAACGACAGGTCGTGTCGTGGTATTTGGAGGCGGGTTTGTGGCTAGTGGGATGTTGAAAAAGATACAACACCGATATCCATCACGCAACCCGTACTATGAAACCACTAAAATATTGATATTGGGATATAATGGTTGGGTTCCTACAGAAAACCTGCAGGCAAATTAGAGTTCATTAAGAGAGCTCTCCCCTACCACTAATCCCTTTGCACCAAAATGCAGAAAAACTGGAAAACCAAATAAATCTCATTTTACCAAATTGGAAACACCGCAGACCAACTAAATTAACAGCCAATAAGAATAACATTATTCTAAATTCTTGGCATTAACAATCACAGCATTGAAAAAATTTATAGTTATTACGTAATACAAACATTTGACTTAGCTCCTGTAGTGAAGGTTTAGAATGGTACTACTATTGGCAGCTGTGCAAATCATTCAATGCACCTAATGAAATAAATTACCCAAAAATGTCAACTTAAGGAAATCTTAGGTAATTATTTTAACCCTATGCAGTGAGCTATCCACCAAGTCAAGATTTGCAATGTACATTTTTTCCGCAATAGCAGGGAACAACTGGTGACACCCAAAGGTTCACGGCAGACCCATTTTTAAGTGAGATATCAAAACACAGTACATAAATAGAAACTCGTTCTACAAGGAGCCACAGCAAATTGTTGATATAACAATTAAGCGCAAACCCAATGTCTTGATAAAACACAATATCTTCAACATTACAACAAAAATGCTCATATAAGCAAAGTAATACAATAACAGATCATAACATAAAAAATAAAATATATACAACGTATAATGCAAGTGTGAGATTAAGATTGTTACCCTAATAAGCCTGTATTTAGGCTCGAATTTCTTTGCATTATCAACCGAGTCGTAAATCAAGCCAAACCCAGTCGATTGCCTCCACCAAAATGAGTCCTGAACTTAAACACGAAGATTGAATTCGGGTCTTTCACATCATACAACTTCGACAGCTTCTCCTTCAACTCCGCCTTAACAAATCAACACAAAAAATCAATAAAAATCAAATTTTAACACAACCAAACAAACCCCAGAGATCAAAATCAAATAACACTACCTTTGACACATTGGGTCTCCCGGGATGAAGCACATCGATAACCTAATCATCAAAATACAAGTTTCAAAGATCAAATGCTATGGTTTTCTTCAAATTTGAATCGAAATCACAATAGTTAAGATGAAGAAGAAGAAAAGAAGAGGGGCTTACGAATTGCTTCCTGGAGAGAAGACGATTGGTCATGAACTTACGAGTTCTGATTGTGACAGCTTTGGTGTCCGCCATGATTACTTCTTCTCGAGCTCTGAAACCCAAACCCTAACCCTAATTTAGTCCGCCGCTGTTGCTTTGTAAAAGAGAGGAAGAGTGAAGTGAGGAAGAAATGTTTTAAATACTCAAATGTTGGGTTAGGTTAAACCCTTGGGTTCCGGGTTTGGATATGGTATAAATTGTGCCGAAGGCCTAAGGTAAGAGTTTTTATGCGCCCAGCCCACTGATTCACCGGTGCAAAAACTGCGTAAAACTCGGAAATGGTGAGAAACGCATAATTGTCAATGGGCAAAAGGTTGCACGATTATATTGGTTGCAATAAGAAAAGGTTTGCATTTAGAGAGGCTGTGCATTTAAACAGAGTACATTGTTGTCAAATCGTGAATCGTATACCTGATTTGGATTTTTTAACAGGCGCCCAATGTTTCATTTTTCTTGGAAATAAAATAAAATTAATCAAGTACCAAAGACTTGGGCGCCGATTTAAATTTTTTTTCAAAAAAAAATTTGGCCGCCTAAGTCTTAGGCACCCGATTTGAATTTTTGTAAAAACAATTGGGCGCCTAATCGCGACGAAAAAAAGCAAAGTTGAGTTTTGGATTCCTAGACTCTACCTTGCTTTTTGATACTCAAATCCAAGTCAGTGAGGCACTCTTGGAGGTCAAAAAATCTTATGTGACACCTTGGATTTCAAGGTAGTGAGACACTTTAGGAGATGTTCTTATAATTCAGGATTCATGCATGTGTATGTAATTTATGAACTTATATTATTTCAAAATTTTAAATATCGTGAAAACAAATATTTTTTAAAGCTAAGTGGTTATTGTGTTTGTATCATTAACAATTGCATATCATTTTGTGTGGACTAGTTTGGAGAATAGAATTATTGAGAGAAGGTTTCTTGCAAGGTTTAAGTTTATGATGCACACTAATCAAAAGTAAGAACTCCTAAAAAAATCTATTAAATCATAATCAACCAAAAATAGAAAGTTAATTTTTATAATAAAGTTTTATTTTTCATCAAAAGCTTTGAAGTTAAAGACTTCCCAACTCGTATTCACTGATTTGAATCACCGATTCACTCAATTTATGGTGAATTAAACTCTAGTACATGTCAAGCTCCCATTTAGCCACGCTCTAGTGGCGATGGTAGGATAACACATACGAGGAGGTCAAAACCAAAACTCTTAGTTTGGATTGTGCGAGTCCTTTACAATAAATGGAATGTCCTAATGGAAGTTTCTTATCGTGGTGAGTTTTTCCTAATACCCGAGTAATGCTCTAAGACAGATTCTATCGTCATAAAACAATATCATCAGATAAACCTGGTGAACACAGGAATAATAAAATATCTGAAGCAAAAAAGGAAAAATCTCACACACCTTCCCTCCCCATGAATCATTCAGGAACTAGGGAATAATTAATACGCGTTTTAGTTTTATATGTCCATTGAATTACAACATGCAAAATGAATAAAGATAGTGATTATCCTTACATCTATAAACATAACAACACTACAATACAATACCAATTAGAATGTTGCTTGATTGAATGCCTCAAAACCCAAATTCCCCTAATTGTTGTAAACTTGCAATGCCCTCCAAGTCAGTTTATCGGGAGCACAAGTTTCTAGATTAATATTTTAACATGCTTACCGATACTACTTTACACCAAAACTCTAGAATCGGCTTAATGAATCTCACTCATTCCGTGTTTAGTTGTATATGAGCAATGTTTCAAATAATCTGTGAAAATAGTCCCAACTAATATGCTACAATAGAAAAATGGATGAAAGGAAAACCCAAAAACCTATCATGAAATGACTAGAATTTGGATCATTTGTAGACGATGCATTTAATGAAGCTCATATGGTGCCTTTCAAATAATTGTTGCATTGTTCCCCTCTGCTAAAGTTCCTGACCCATAATACAAACATTAGAAATCAAAATTATGACCAAATAAGATCAGTGATTACTAACATTATAAATCAAACTAATCCCTTGAAGATCAAAATAAGAAATGAAAGACCTCAAGTTACATAAAAACACAAAGATTGGACCATAAATATATGGCCAATAATGGGGCATAAATTGATCTTCAAGGGACTCACACTGAAATTAATAGGTCTTAATCTTGAAGGAAACATAAGAGGTAAGGTTTCTAGAAAAGTTACATCAGTTTACATCAGTTCACATGTAAGCCTCATCGTGATACAAATATCGTCGAATATGCCTCGCAGGCCCAACACAAGTCCGTTCAAGAACTCGAAACGCATAACCATTATATACTGCAAACGAAAAGAGTCAATCTCTGATCTTTGATCCCCTATGGGAGGATTCTATAGATCTTTATCGTAAATAGTTGACTCCATTTTTGAGGAATCGTGATGTTATTACTCCACAAGTACTGACAACACATCCCGCAGAAGGAATCACATATTGACAAACCTAGAGTTGATATGTCGCGCCTACGGAGGTTCCTACCATCTCATGGCCTAGTGAGCATTACACGAGCTTGGCACGGTATCTCCTTATTCTAAAAGATTCTTTATATTTTTATTAGAAGTTAAACTGTTTTAGTATTTCTTTTTCTACTAGTATTAGAACAACCACAAGTAAATAGGTAAAACTTCTCTTAAATAAATCTTCCAATAGATTTTCAACCAGTCACATGCGGTTAGCTAGCTTGAGGAGTTTGATTTATGAGAGAAAGCAAAGCTCCCCTTCCACGTCAATCCACTAGCCATGAAATGAATAGGCTACAGTGGATGATCTTAAGGCTTCAATTTCTGTTACGTTACCTATTATATTGAACTTTTTTCTCTATAAAAGGGATTTCCTCTAGATTATTATTTTTATGTTGGTTTAAGTATAATTTTTTTTTAGGATTTATGTTAAGTTTGGGAAAAGCTATAAACCCTAGATCTTTATATCTTAGTTTAAGTGTTCTAGATTTAATGATAAAGAGTGTTTTTCTAGTTTTCATATTGTCCTTGTCAAAATCCCTTCCCTACAAGATGATCTCTTGCTTCCGTGGATCATTTGTACAATGTACATTTACAATTTTACACTCTGATAGCCATGAGTTCTCATATTGCTTTGAATGCGTAAATGATTATTCATATGGCATATCTATGTTGGGTTTGATAACTTCCTAAGAATTGATCAAAACAACAAACTGGACTCGAAATGGTCACACTTTGAATTTCGTTTCAGGATCTGATTGTTGGCGTCTTAGGGTGGAACACATGGTACCTTCACGAGATTTTCGCCTCTAAAGCCTAGTTTCTCAAATCAAACCATGTAATGTATGTATATGCCTAAAACTGTGGGAACTGGGGACTGGTAAAGGTCATTCAAATTCTTGTGCGATATAAGAAGGCTTATTTAGGGAGAAGGTCTAGTAGTAGTATGCAGAATGAAGGTTTTTTCAGGCAGTATGACTTAAACCTGGACGAATACAGCATAGATGTAAATGTTTATAGAGATTTGGATACGAAATCTGAGGGTTGAGTTAGTGGGAGATGCTAATAATCCAACCAAAAACAAAATCACGAATGGCGTGGTTATTGGTGCTTTGTACTTTTGGGGGCTTGAGAGTTTTTTTCACATAACAATCTATCTTCTCAAACAAAATTTAAAGCTTCCATAACTTTTATATAACTCCATAGTGATCCAGAGATATATTATTAATATAGTGGATTCAATCTATAGGAAAGCTTATGTCTGTTTTTGAAGAGGCCAAGCTCTTTCACACCTACAAAGAGGCTAATGCTTGTTCTGTTTTTCTATCATCCTATCTTGATGTAATAGGTGTTGTTTGTATAATTCCTGATGCTATCCCTCAAGGACTGTGTGCTCTTCTTAAGGATGATGCAGATGGCAAGTTATACTTTAGATTGTAATTTTTTTTTTCTGTCGTTAAGGTATAACTTGCCCCAAAAGGTTTTAAAACCATGAAAAACAATAGCAAACCACAATAGCAAACCTCTAAAAGGTTTAGAATTCAAAATTCACACACAAACCATAAACACAAACATTTTGAAAATTTTAAGTTAAGACATGAAACTCACCAGTGAAATATGCTCTTCCAGTCAGTAGAACCCTTGATAGTTGGTCTGATTAGGTATCCAAATCTATGCACAGGAAATTCTGTGAGAAAGATTTTGCAACAAAAAGAAGCAGGAGAGAGCGTGTTATTTATCAAAATATTATTTTTTGAAAGGGTTTTAATCAAAATATTTACGGCTGAAATTAAGAGAAATAAGCCAATAAAATGTTTGGAAGGGAGCTTACTGAAAGCCGTCTGATGCCAACTGACACGGCAGATTAAGAGGGATAGACAGCGGCTTCTGAACACCAACTTGCATAGAGTTGAGGCAGCTTACACACTATTTGAGCTCCCTACACTCCATGTAGGAGATGGAGTGTCTACAAAATGTGTGTAGGTATTTCTGGTCCTTTATAGAGATAGAGAAGGCAGATCGTAGATATTTGTAATTTTTAAGAAATCCTATATCATTTTGGGGAGGAACAATAGTCTTTCATTGCTACAAATATGGATTATTGAAAGGAAAAACAAAAAAAACAAAAACATGTATTTGGATATTTCCCTTCAATCCCGCAATATTGTATTATTTATTTGTATTTGATATCAATAGTTGAGTTGAAGTGGATTCTCCGAAGAGAAGATGGATTATGGGAGTGTGCGACTTGAACTATTGATTGCCCGTGCGGATCTATTATTTTACCCGCCACATCAGAATTTACAACCAAATGTGTTTCGATTCCAACCACCACGTAAACCCCACAGAGGATAGGCTGGTTCACTTTAGGATAATTTTTTCTATGATTAGGCCTGAATCATGTCATGCATGAACAGGCTCCGTAAGATTCAGTAGAATAACCTGAACCTTGCCGGGTTAAGCAGATGGGTTTCTCTTTTTCATTTTTTTCATTTTTTGTTTCTCGGAAGCTCTTATTTCTGCGACTTCCCACATTAATACTCTTATGATTGAAGAAATTTACGTTATTTCCAGTCCAGTTAAAATGATTACATGATAATCTATTTTTGCAAGAAACTGTGAAAACTCTCCTTTCTCCAATTTTACTAAGTATAGATTGCTTCACAAGTGCTGGTCGTCAATTGGTGTCAAATTAAAATCTTGACGTTGATGGAACTGCCGCTACTGTTGTTTTAATGCCAACGACTGTCGGTGTTACTCTATTGTCTTTCTTTTGTGATGTAAGATTTAAGTAACTACGATCACAAACTAGGGCAGATAAGACTTTTAACAGCAGCATTGTTAATGGTAACTATAATACCTAGAAACATCAGTCATACCTTCATATCAGATCATTTAGCCAAGTTTCCATTTCGCCACGTCCGTCAGTATTTACGGCTTGGAAGCCAGCAGCGTTAGCGCACCTGTAACCTGATTAAGCAGTAGTAGATTCAGAGTTACATGTGATTTATGTTCTCTAATGAAAGCAGTGTTTCAAACAAAACGAAGGTGTTTATTGCAAAACTGGTGAACAGGATTGTTTCAAACAAAATGAAGGTGTCTGTTACATAGCTGAAGAAAAAAAAACCATACTATATCTAGATTACTACTACCAATTTATCATAACCATGACTTAAGAAAAGAAGCAAGTCTCTTCAATATATGCTTTAACATTTCCAACTCCCCTTCTTTCGCCTAGAGTAAACAAACCATCCATCTTCTGGTTCAACTGTTGTTTTTGATTCACAATCCACATCCATTTCTGATGCCTCTTCCTCAGCTTTATTGATCACAGGTTTACTTTGAGAGACAACTTTGGAAGGGGAGGAGCTCGTTTCCTCAATTTTTTCACGCTTATAATTTCCTTCTAAAAACTCTTCATGTATAGTCATCAACTCTAGTGCCACATCCTCCACACTATCATCCTCGGCCCAAGTATTAAAGGAGTTGTCCATGGTTGCATCGATCAAATTTTCTAGATCATCAATACAAAGTGAGTCTTTGAATTTTAAGAACCAAGAGAATATATCTGCTGCAAGCTTCTTTGCTTTCTGCCGAGATTCTCTACCACCCCACTCATTCTCTACCGCCATCTGAAGTACAGTCCATTGGCCGAGAACAAGGTGAATTCGCTCGTTGAAGAGGGGTAAAGAGTCCTGTTTCAAATACTTAGGAAGAACGTTTCCTTCATTGGACCCCATGAAATCTTTGCTCTAAACAGTAACCTCTGTTATTCCCTTGAGTGTTCCAATTGCAGAGCTACAAAGAAGAGGGTTAAGTAAGAATAAAATGTACAAACCAGACGAGGGCTAACGGTAAATAAATAGATTAAAGTTTACATTAAAACTCAATGCCAAGAGTTTACATTAAAACATGACTAAATCTTCATTAGATTCAAGCAAGTTCTTGGAGCATCACACAACAGGTAATATAACTTAGCAAGTCACATATGTATGCATAAACCCTTACAAGTAGCGAGGTAAAAGTAAAATCGTTTTACAGATAATAAATCTTGAGCTTGCCACCTAAGAACCACGTTTATTGAGAGGGCGTAAAGGTGAAATTTGCAGTACAAAAGGCATACTCTCTTGTGCGCCTTTAGCGAGAGGGCGTATAATTCTTTTACTCTTAAAAAAAAAAAACTATCAAAACAATAATCACATACGCTCTCTAAGTAGGCGCGCTACTTTATTCCCTACCATATCCCTAGTCACCCAGAAACTCTCTCTCTCTGATTTTCTCTCAAATGCAGTTTTTTCCATCATCATTTATCTCTCTTTATAGCACTCTTATTTTAGAATTCAATGATATTTTACTTCTTATTTATAGCACTCTTATTGTCTAACTCTAAAATCACTAACAAGAGAAGTAACAAACAAATGCAATACCAAAACTAACAAAGTGTTACTTACCTGTAATGTAATCAAGAGCAATATCAGATAAATTTTCAATCAGCTTAAAGCTCGAAATTGGACAATCTGAAATTGTTGAAGTTGGAGATAACAAACTTAACTGAGTTTAATTGATCATAAATAAGAACAATTTCAAATCCTAATCAAATCTTAAAACCTAAAACTTCAAGTATTTAAGAACTACAAGCTTACGACATTGGAGAAGCGTGAGATGCGAGTGCGAGTGCGAGCGGAGCGGCAAAGAATGGTTTAGTTTAATAAGAGTCCCCCTAAAACTGAAAACTGAGGGATGCGAGTGAAGAAGCTCATATTATAATTAACGATCAAAAGCTCACCCCACTTTATGCTCACCCATTTACCATTTTTTTTAGATGAATTAGCTCACCCAATTAGGGATGACAATTTAACCCGCCTCGCCCTTAATGAGGCGGGTTTGTATGACTATATAGCGGGTATGGGGCGGGTTTGTATGACTTAAATAGAAATACATATCGTCTTGGGGGGCGAATAAGAGTTTACAGAGTTAACCAAGTTTGCTACCTCCGTAGGCTCAAAACAAACAAAAGAGGAGAAATGGGCACCCTTATCGGCTAAAACATGTGCCTCAATATTACATAAACGATCAAAATACTCAAAACGAAAATCCAAAAAGTGGGACGCAACAGACAACATATCAGGCGCCAGGGTGAGGGCACCTCATGAGAGATTTACAAATTTTGCCTTAAAAGTTATGACAAGACAACGACACTCAGTGAGAACCAAAACTCGCTCCAGGCCAATTTTTAGCGCTGCTTCCATCCCACTGATCACGGAGATCACCTCGGCTTCTTCTGGGCCAGCCGCCCTAGAAGATTCGAAACTTGCACCAATGATAAAAAATCATGTGAGCCTTAATAACAAAACTGGAGTCACGCTGAGATTCTTTGTTATGCCATGAAGCATTCACGGCAACGATGTGCCAGCCTTCCCCGGCAGAAGGGGGGAACTGTACTGGTCGGGATGTTGGTGGAAACGGGGGTTTGAGTGGTCTCAATCAAGTATTTTCTTGCAATTTTTAACGACTCTTGTGGATTCAATTTTTTATTTTTGAAAATAAGGTTGTTTCTGCTTGCCTAAATAACATACATAATGCTGCTAATTTTTTCCCAAAGGGATACAATGTTATTTTCGGAACAAGTTTGATAAGGAAAAAATTGCAAAACTCACTACGTGAAAAATAGTTATTAACGACATTTGTGCACACCCATTAACAACAATTACAAATGTGGTTAACCCAACCAATTTCTTGACATATATATCTGTCATAAATTAATAAATATGTCGTATTTTATTAAAAATGTGATCTTAATTTACGACACAAATAACTGTCGAGTTTTAAATGGTTTGCGACAGTTGTTCATGTCGTAGTTGAAATAAACTCTTTTATAAACATAAAATTCTCCTTTCAATTTTTTTTTTCTCTCTCTCAGGCCAGAGATAATTTGGACTTCACGCCTCTCTGCTAAAACTTCGAGAAAAATTCCCCTCCCTACCTAATTTCACACTTCATTACGGATACAAATGTTCCCACTGTAACAGCATGAAACCTGATTAGCCCTCTCTCACTGACTTTTAACTGTTGTGTCCTTCCCTGCATATCATAAATGAAACTCCCCTTTGCCGTTTCAAATTAATCCCCCATAGCCTCCATAATATAAGAGGCTACATCGGTGTTTAGCAGTGATATGTCTTGAGGTGGAGGTTTCGACTTGTACTACTTCTAAACTTTCTGATTTTACTTAACATTAAGATTTTACTTTTTGACAGACTCTTTGCATTCACATTATCTTCCACTTCCTTGATCATGTAGGTCAATATGTAGTGCACTTCATTGGTTATTATGTTCACTGTGGTGTCACAGGTCCTGGACAGTGGCGGATCTAGGAATGTTTTTAGGGTGGGCAAAGTTAAAGAGTAGTTGGGTTCGGGGCAGTAGCCGGAGTAGCCTTCAAGGAGTTTTTTTTTTGTCCCTTATGAGATGTTTAAGCGAATTTTCAAGTATTTTGACGCAACATAGTAAATTGTACATGAAAATTGACTTGCTCTAGGGAAAGTTAACGCCTAATTGAATAACATTTTTTTTTAATAATTGCATGCTTAAAGGCAAATTATTTTGACAACCTTATGTAAAGACTCGGTGTTACGTTGAAAATTTTCATTTTTGGGCATATGAAACAAGATGCATTGTTTAAAATAAAACTTTCTATACCTCTGGTGCCATTATATCACAAGATTCACAACTACTAGTAAAATACCCCACTATTTGGAGAGAGATGGTACTTTTCTTTAGTAAAAAAGACTTTTATTTAGAGTATGTTTGACCCTTTATGAGGGGTATATAGGTTAATTTACATATGTGCCTAGAACAATAGAAGCTAGGTGGGCATATACTTGTCTAATTTAAAAAAATCAGGGTGGGCAAATGCAAAATTTTAAGGAACTTCTGAATATTTAGGTTTTAAAGTACCTGTGGTTATCATTATTTTTAAAAGTTGAGGGTAGTACCTGGACTTGTTCTCAAGAGCTCTACTGTTTCTTTCTAGCCATATGTGTATCATTGAGCAAAAAGGCATGATTATTATAAGGGTATTGTGGTGTGGTTATTATACTAATAATAAAAGTTTTGTGTGTGTGGTAACAGTGTGGGCATGTTATTTCATGGATTCACAACCTGGAATCATAACATGTGGGTTATTATAGTACTTTTGCAATTGTCTGAAATTCACAATAGGTTGAGCTCTCACTACTGCTGCTCCTAGTGTTGTTGGGCTACAAAATATCCAATAACAGTAAAGGCTATTTTTATTAACTATATGATATTTAATTACAGACCATCAAAGTTTATTTATTTATATTTTCACTAAGTTTTATTAATCAAGCCTTATGGCTAATAATGCAGGTGTCAAAGTTTATGACGCAGTCAATGATCAATGGATTACATCTATTGAAAGGCCACGAGAGAAGCCATGTCAGGAGTTCATACTCCTTCTTTTAGTTTAGCAGGTTTTTTAAACTCTTATATAAGTAATGTTGCTAGGATTTGTTCCAACTCTCATCGCATTACCCTCTTGTCTATTCACTAGTGAACATCAATAAGATTGTTGCAATCAAGGGGAATATATAACATCTAATGGTACCCAATGACATGCCCATGTATCCAGTACAGTTTCATCACTCCAGGTTTTTCTATTTAATTAGTATTTTAATTATGTCTGAACGTACCAAACTTTAAATGCCAACATCTGTGATTTTGTTGTAATACTTTTGAAATTATTTTTGTTAATTTAAGCAGGATTCTACCGCCCCTTTACACCACGAAGGTCAATGCCTTTTCTCCATAAGATACTTTCTACACTTCTATGTTTGATTTTTAGTGGTTCTAGATAATCTATTTTGATATAATGTATTTCTTTTTTTGGGGCTATAACATTGACCATTGATGTATTCCTTATCAGTAGATTTTCCTTTATGAGGTCCAGTATGTTAGTCTATAAATCTTTAGATGTTTAATTTGTAAATGTAAAATTAGTAGATTCGTGACATGCATTTTTTGCTTTGATATAATAAGAAATGGTGGGAGCTCTAGGTTATGTGAATTGTATGTTTTAAGTTACGATATATGTTTGGATGTATTGCATGTCATTGAACCTTTTTTTTTTTTAGGAAGTCATCGAACCTTTGTTGATGCAAGGGAAACTTTATAAAGCTTTTTAATAGACTGTTACCTTCCTGATTTGATTTTCCTTTAATGGACTATAGCTCAAAATAGATAAAGTACTCATTTTTTTAGAGGTTGGTGGTCAAATCCATCTAGCAGTTGAATTGTAAATTTCTTAGAGATGTCTAAGGTTACATGACAGGTAAATAAAGTTTGACTTTAGAGTATAACTTCTTGAATGCTTTCTTAATATTTAATGGACTATAAGCTCAAAATGAATAGAGTGTTCAAATTTTTTGAGAGGGAGATGGTTCAAATCCGTCTAGTCCAGTACAAATAATTTTTTGTTTAATGACGAGTATATCTCTAGGAAACTTTGAAGTCAACTAGTCTTTTTCTAGATAGCGACACTTAATTATTACTGCCGCATTTTTTTTCTTCTAAAAATTCACCATATATAGTTTTCATTTATGTTTAAATTAAACGACATAAAACACAACATTTATAAGCGTTGTATTTTTTTTTATCGAACAACATATTTATATGTTAGAAAAACACGACATTTATAACCGTTGGTAACCAAAACGACACCCTTTTTAGCGACAGTTGTTAACAACATAATATATGTCGTTAATACAGTATTAACGACATATATTTATGTCGCTAATAGCCATTTTTCATGTAGTGACTTTAGAAATGGAGTCAGAGTAAATCCAGTTGCTGCAGTTGATAAAAAGGTCAAAAGCATACCAGTACTCCTTAACATTTTTATAAAAGAAAAGAGCGTGTGTGGTGGTTTCTTCTTCTTCTTCTTCTTCTTCTTCTTCTTCTCTGCATCTTGGGTAGGTAGTGTTCCATGACTCTTCCTTGTGCTATAGGTTCATCTTTGTTGGGATTCTATCCTACAAAGCTTTCCGCAAAAAGAATTGGATTAAAAAAGGTATCTTTATTTTCCAGACGGTGTCCCAGGATTTGTCCAACTGCTCAGTGGAGCTGGTGGGACGACTGTTACAATTTTGGTCCTGTGTAGAGGATTAGTAGGCAGATTTGACCGTAAGAATACCATTTTTTCTCCATCTTAGGACGTCCTTTGCTGGGTTTTTACTGAGTGGGATATGAATAATGAGATCGGCAAGCTCTTGATTGAGAAAGGATAACACAAGGTCCTCTCTCCAGATGCGCCGCATAGGGCAGATAAGATTAGATACTCTAGAGATGGTTATGTTGAGTGGGGCAGGCCCTACTAGTTTCCAAATGGAATTCCAGGAATCCATGGTTCTAGCCAGCAGTTCACGCTTTCTTCATTTCCGATGTGCCTAATGAGGTCGGGCCAAATTATGTTCCTTGCCTTTAAAATACCTTTCCAAATCCAGGAGTCTAAAGCTTTAAAGGGAAGAAAGCATCGGATACTCTTTAGGAGAGTATCTTTTTTTCATGTTGTGAGCCTAGATTTTGTTAGGTTCTTTTATAAATATTCCAGAAGGGCTTGGCCATGAAGGCTTGATTGTGAGGAAGGGTAGCTCTGGTACCCAAACCTCCGTATTTCTTCGGTCTGCAGATTTTCTTCCAGCTAATGAAGTGGGCCTTGTTTTTTCCTTCATTGTTTTTGCCCTACAAAAATTTAGCGTTCATAGAATCCAATTTGTTGTAGATTTTGGTAGGGAATGGGAAAACAGACATAAGAAAAGATGGGATTGCTGAGTTAACAACTTTTATAAGTGTAAGTCTAGCTGCTTTTGAAGAGGTTTTTCGCCTTCCAGCCCTCAATCTTCTTAGAGACTCGGGAGATGATATATTGAAAATTAAGGCTTTTGGATCGGTCGAAATTGAGTGGGGCTCCTAGGTATTTTTCCCCGGTTGAATCTTTTTTGATATGGATGATTTTTTGAATAAGCTTGTAGTGTTTATGGTGACAATTTTTGCTAAACATGATGCATGATTTTTTGAGATTTATCTCCTGACCCGAAACAATTTTGAAGGTGTCAATGGTGTCTTTTAAGGCCCTGACTTCCCCGAGGTAAGTTTTGCAAAAAATGAAGCTGTCGTCTGCGAAAATGAGGTAGGAAATAACGATGCTGCCTCTAGCCGTTTTGATACAGTGGATATCATCCTTGATCTCCGCTTTCAGGATGATTCTGGAGAGAACCTCCGAGCAGATGATAAACAGGAAATGGGAGAGAGAGTCTCCTTACCTGATGCCTCTTCCCGGTTTGAGGATACCATATGGTGTACCATTCAGATTGAAGGAGAGAGTTGAGGTGGAGATGCATTGGTGAACCCAATTGTACCATTTGTCACAGAAACCCATCATTTTAAGGGTGTCAATAAGAAAACTCAATTCAACTCTGTCGAAAGCTTTGTTAAGATCCAATATAACTGTCAAATTATTGAAGATTTGCCTGCCCGCCCAGGATAAAAGTATTTTAAGCGGGGGAGACGAGTTTGTCAAGGAGAGGTTTCAGCCAGTTAGTCAAGATTTTAGTAATAATTTGACACTTACGTCTCTAATGCCCTCAGTTCTCCCAGTTCTACTTAGGTGACATTGGTGTCGTTAACATGGGATTAAAGGAATTGATTTGTAGATCATTTGTTTATTACCCCTATCCTCTTGCCATTTTTACGGTTGAACTCAATATTCACTGTACAAGCCCAACCAGATAAGTGTGAGGTCCAATCAACCACCGAAGGTAAAAGTAAAACTGTAAATAATTTAAACATAATTATTATTTCTCATCACTATCGCCGTTTCTCGGGAACATCACCCTCTCTCTCAACACGTAACTTCAAACACAACCCCTTACAGTCAGCTCAGGTACACCACCTCCCTAGATTCTCTCTTCTCACAAAGAGTACGGTACACTTTAGCTGACACCAACAAACCCTCTAAATTTCAAATCTAAACACAAACACAAACACAAACACAAAGTCCAATGTTTCCAGTCTTATTTTCTACTTCATGTGTGTGAATGTGAGTGAGTGAGTGAGTGAGTGAGTTAGTTTCAGACTTCCGGTGAAGCCATTTTCAGGTATTTGTGTGTAAGTTTCCGGCGAGTCTTGTTTAGTAAATAAGATAAGACTCTACTATAGCGAGGTCCTAAAGCTCAATCTGGTATTTTAGTCTTTCATGTTCCTGTCGGTATCTTACTGTCTAAAGAATTCATTTACATATAGCATTTGGACCTCAGGCCTCAAACTGGGGTCCTAAAGCTCAATATGTATCGGTATCTTACTGCCTAAAGAATCATCCGGTATACAATTTGAGTAATAATGTGAGATATTTGAGGGTAGTTTCGGTTTTTCAATACTGTTAGATATAAATATTCTCTGTTTATTTACTGAGGCGGTGGTGAAAGATAATAAATGTATTGGGATTCAACTTGGCAGACTTGGGGTAATATGAGACCAAAAGTAATTAAATTATTTAGAAGCGTTAGATGTTTGTGATTGCAGAATTTGGATGGTTTAGAGAGTGACACGTTGAATGAATCTGTTGTTGTTGTTGCAGGGATAGAGAGAGATGGTGAAGGAGGGAGGAGATGGTGAAGATGGTGGTGGGTCTGTTGAGTTATGTGCAAGTTATAGGTGCAGCAGTAGTACTAATAGTGGTAGGCCTTCTTGGTTACAAGTAACCCTTGCAGGTATTGTATAAATACTATCTCTTTGTCTCCTCATTTTGTTGTATTCACCTTCAATTATTACTATACTTGTAAACCACTCTTCCCTAGTTAAATAAATTATTTGTGATTAAAATCATCGGATAATCGCCGCTTGGGGTCGTAATATGACCTTGTAGAATGAGAGAATGGACTCACTTTCTTTCCAAGGTGCCACGTAGGATTTTTGAGCTCCAATAGCACCTCACTCACTTGGTTTTTCAACTCAAAAAGTAAGGTTGAGCCTTGCTTTTTTACGTCCCGATGGGCGCCTGTTTGTTTTATAATCGGGCGCCTAAGGTTTGGGTGTCCAATTTTTATTTTATTTTTCAAAAAAAATTCAAATTGGGCGTCTAAGAGCATCCACAACAGCCTCTCTATAATAGGGAGTACTTTTGAGGAGTTTCAACCCAACTTTGATGTTGTGGATGTAGCAGAGGTACAAAAAGGAGCCACATCACAAAATTAACTACCTAAACCACTTCAAATTAGTTATGTTTAAAAATAAGAGGCAAAAAGTGACTTTTTTTTTTTACTTTAAACCTCTAAAGTAACTTTACATCGGAATATAAGAGTCCTACGAAACCATTTTATTACTTTTTGCCTCCCTAAAATAAGTTTAGGGAGGCTGTTGTGGATGCTCTAAGATAAAAAAATTCAAATGAGACGCCTAGCAGTTAGGCGGTTAGGCGTCTGATGATTTTTTTTTAAAGGATTTTTCAAAAAAAATGAAACAGGCCGCAACACTTGGGCGCCAGTTGAAAAGTTACTGTTGGAAGAAATAGAACCTCATTTACTTGGATTTAGGTTTTTTTCAACCAAGTGAATGAGGTACTTTAGGAAAGACTCTTAGGATGTCCCGCTGGACTAATGTTATTAATTACCTAGATGGCTCAAATATATCTAAAGTCATAAGTGGAACTCATTATTTATGCAACCCAATTACCGTTCATTTGGTTGCCTCGTTAGGATTGTCACCTTTAAAATTGAATTGTGGATATTCAACAAGTTTTTAGAGAGAATTTCTGGTTTGAGAGTAATCTCGGCGGAAGTCGTTGGCTGACTAATTCCTCAAGTATGTGCAAGGCACATTTGAGTGAATTATGTTAGAAATCATTATTAGGACTTCGATTTTGTGAGAGACAATCTGAAGCACCGTTCCAGATCCCCCGCACTTTAGACTCGCCAATGCAACGTTGTGGAGTGCTGTTTATTTGTTTGTGATAAATGTATTATCATTTGAACGGATCGACCATCCCGACCTTAGATTTGTCGTGTCAAAAGTTTCACTAATAATCACAAATTTTACTTGCACCTTGAGATACCAGAAATTACTACTTGTACACTCAAGCAAATTTAAATTTAAATTTTCCCACTTTTTTTGTGTATTACTATTCAGGGATACTGTTGTCTTTTAATGTAACAGATTTGGATGTGAAGATGAAAACATTGGCACTAAACCTCCATGTGGAAGACGATTCTGACTCGTTTAGTGAAAGAGCTGAAAATTACTACCTAAAACGCCCTCAGCTTTTGAATCTCCTCCAAGACCTCTATAACGGCTACCTTTCCTTAGCTGACCGTTACTGCCAAACCCTAATCAAACAACACCCTCCTCGCCAATCATCAATCTCAAACATCCTCTTCGAGATCGAAGACGACAATGGGACAGTTATCTCCGACTCTGTTTCTGAGGCCGAAAGCTCTCTCTCGTACCAAACCCCACCTCCCACGGTCCAGCGTGCGCTCACGCCCCCACCGCCACCGACCGATTCCGATACCATCATTGCGGAACTTATAACCAAGACTATCGACTACGAGTTCCTCATCCATGAGATCCAAGCCCTTGAACGTACCAACACCGAGTCATCAAGAAAGATGGACCTTCAAAAGAGCTTACTCGAAGTCTTGGAATCCGAAAGACTAATTCTACTAAACGAGAATTCAAGATTGGGGTACCGGGTAACCACATTATCCGAGGAGAACAAAGGGTTGGCATCCGATTCAATTATGATGAAACGGAAAGCGGGTGAGCTAGCAAGGTGTGTTTTAAAAATGCGGGAAGACCATAGAATGAGCCTACTAAATCATAAAATTGAAGACCTCCAAGGTAAAATTGACGGGTTGGAGAAACGGAACCAAGAGAGGGAAGAGGAAGAGAAGAAGCGAAAGAAGAGAGATGTTGTTGCTTTAGAGGTTTGTTTCGAAGTCGAGAAGCTTAAAGTTGAGAATCAAAGGCTCAAGGAGGAGAGTTTGATGATGAAGAAAGGAGGAGTTCTGTTTGAAGGGTTGAAGGTTTCGACTTCAAAATGGTGGGATCGAGTCAAGAAAATGGATTTGATGTTTGTTTGTGGACCTAATGCTACTGGTTCTTCGAAGTATAGTTGTTGCTAGATTTGCTCATTCATCTTTTGTTGCTGTTAAAAGTGGAGAATGCTAAATGTGTTATTTTTTGTAGTAGAAGATCACTTATGGTGAAGTTGTGGTTTTTTTCTTTTTGATGACAGATTAGTAGAAAGTTATTTTGTTATAATTGTCGTCTCTAATCAAATTCGGTAATGTGTGTTTTTCCGAATATGCTCTCTACTTCTCTATCTCTGTTGCCTGTTGATGAGATATGTAAGATGGGGCGGCATGCCTAATTTTATCAACATGTTCATGCTCATTGCTCTGCGTAATGGTGTTTGAAGCTACTTCACAACATGCCTTGCCACTGAGCATGGTAAGCAAAAACTACTTCACAACTCAATAGGGTAATTTTAAGTACTACAACCCAGTGTTTCTAGATTAAATAAGATTATGGTTTTAATCTTGTCTAGATCTAGCTCGTCAGATTAGGCGCAAACCTAGAGTAAACAGAAATAGACAGAGCTAAACATAATATAAAACGCCCCGGTCAAGGAAATATATCCTTAAAATTGCCTCGGCCCTTCGCCCTTATATTTTGAAGACAACATGCAGAAGGAGTATTTTGTGATAAATTTTGGAAACGAATTTGTGTGTGTGAAAGAGAGAAGAAGATGTCTGGTATGGTAAGTAATATAATTTCAGAATGCTAAATTTGTATTTGATCTTGCTAATGTAATTATTATTTTGATAAAGATTTGCTAATTGGATGGATCTTCTTCTTCGTATGAAACAGATTATGATGAAGCGTACAAAGTAGAGTTTTACGAAGACTATGATACCTCTCTCCCCACTGATGAGTTTTATGCCAAGTTTCAAAGCCTCATTCCACTTTTCGCCTGCAGGCTCCGTGGTACCGACGAATATGATTTGATTTTAGGGTCACCGCGGCTTCTTTTCATAAAAAAAGGGTACACTATTTTCTTCTTCTTACAATTACTACTTTACATCAAAGTTTTTATTTAATCTTCTTATTACTCTTTGAGAGAATGGTTGTCTAAATCATATGATTTTTATCAATTGTTTTACCCAAAAATAAATTTAAGAAATTTTTTAACTTTGTCTCAGTACAAAATGAATATTAGCCTTTAGATCCTGACTTTGTTAAAATCTTCTTACATTTCCACTTCACCACGTGAGGGAATTAATAATTTTTTATAATTTAAAAAATAAAATAAAATGCGAGATACACGTGTGGGGCAAAAGAGGGAAGCAAGTAAAAAAATTTGGGTCAACTAGATTTGACTTGCAGTCAAAGGCAATTTGGGGTCCGAAATGATTTTGTGGGGAACTTGGAGTCTGAAGGCAAGTTTTCATTTTCTAGTAGTGGCCAAAGTCCAAAGTTTCTCTAAATTTAATTGCTTGAGAGTGTTGAATTCGAAATTTGGGAAGAGGATGGAAATCGTTGAAAAGATAAATTTTGAAGGAGGTTGATTGGTGTAATAATTGTTTTTGCAAAACCCTTTTGTTAGACTAAATTACCATGACAATCTAGGGAACCATATTATGAATATATGGCATGGCAAATAAAAGATTTCATTAACATGGGATTAAAGGAATTGATTTGTAGATCATTTGTTTTCTAATCCTATCTTCTTGCCGTTTTCATGATTTTGATTGGTATATCCTCATTAGTTGCATAAGAGGGACCTTATTTTGGTGTATTGAGAGGATAAGCCATTCAATCTTTTGGCTTACATGAATTATGTTCATCTTTTGTATTGAATCAAGAAACTGTTGTAGAGATGCTCCCTTCAGAGAAACTTTAGATGACCCTGCAAAGAATATGTTTGGACTTCTGAGGGATGAAATTATTTTGAATGGTTGGTAACATCTTGTAGTGCCTGTATAAATTTCCCGGGAACTTGCTGCCGCTCTATTTCTGAAGTATACATTAAGCAAAGATATCAAACTTATTATGTAGCTGTTCCCAACTCACTAAGTACTCATTTAAGGTTGGAGGATGGAACCAAAGGTGAAAGCAAAGAAAGGCCAATGCCTTAATTGAATTGTGACTGTGAAGAAAGCAAAGAAAGTCCAGTGCCTAAATTGATGCGTGGCGTTGAGGAAGTTTCAAACAAGGACTAAGAGAACAATATTGCCATGCGAACTAAAGTTTATATTTTGTATGTTTTTATTTTCGTGTAGTTTTAAGGATGTTGTATTTGGTGATTTCTGCTAGTTTCGATATATCAAAACTCTTAATGTTGAGTTTGTTTCTGATGCATGGAAATCAAGGTCTTTATATGTTTTGGTCATTGTATGAAAGTTGTAGCACAAATTTGTATTTTTTATGTAATATATGGCTCATTAGGTCCCGTGGTAAAAGAACAAGGAGCGGGACTGTTGGAATTTTTCTTAAACTTCTTTTGGGCTTGGGCTAGACTAATATTTTTCTTTTAGGTTATCCATTTGGGCTTGAGTTCTGGACTCTTGCTTGGTCTTTCCACCACTATGAAGTGGACCTAATCTTTAGGATCACGTCTTCTCTTTACTAGTTCAAGAGTTCAAACTTCTTCTGACGAAAATAAAAGAAAAGAACTGTTGTATCTTTCCTTTAAATACTCTTTGTTATACCACCTCCAAACATAGAAAAAAATAACAGTTCACTCCTCTCTCTCACTCTTAACACATAGAAACCAGTTTTTATTAAACTCAATCTCTCTCTCTGTTCAAACTCTTTCAATCGTTGGAACGGTTTATGTGAGGTGCGAAAATACTGTTTGTTGTTGTTGTACGTAGACTTCCGATACGAAGCTACCGTATATGCTTGTTGTTTCCTGGGAGAGATCAGACCAATTACTTGTGCCCGAGGTAGGTCGAAATACTCTTTAAAGAGAGTGCGACTCACGCCTCGAGCTGTCATTGTTTTACTGCTTCTTTGTTACAGGAGTTGTTAACGTGTTGATTACTGTTCACTGGAGTACAAGCTGCCTCTTGTAGTTGCTGTTGTTTACTACGCGTTACTTGTAGTTCGCCGGAGTAGAACATGCCTTTCTATTGCTGCTGAAACTGCATTTCTTTGCTGCTGAAACTGCCTTTCTCTTGAGCTGAAATTTGTCTGCTCTTACTGCTGTATACCTGCAAATCAGACCTACTGTTGCTGTTTGTTAATTGTTGTTTAACTCGTTACATCGCTACCATTACAACTGTGTTACTGCCGCAAACAAAACTTGGTTGCTGCTTGCTATTGCTTGTCATACCGATTACTAACAGTAGTGCTATTGTTCAACTGTTTACGTTATGGGAAAGCGATTACAGGTTCATAAACTATATATTTTACAATTTTAAAGAGTAAATTTTATCTGTATTATGGCTCTTTCTTCTAAAGTATTGAAGTTTGATTCCAACAAACTCTCTAAGTTTGATAGTCTCAACTTCAAGTAGTGGAAGAACAAAATGTTATTTTATTTCACACTTAAGGAAGTTGCATTTGTTCTGGAACAAGAATGCCCTGTTGAACCTCCCGTTCCCGTGCCTACGAATATGACAAAGCCTTAGAGACCTTTTCAAACTGGACTAAGGTTGATTTCAAATGCCGTACTTCATTCTGAACGGTTTAGCGGATGAACTGTACGATTATATCTGCAATCCGTATGCTTTTTTTTTGCAGATTCGGACTATAGATAGTAATCGTACAGTTCGTCCCTAAACCGTTCAGAATGAAATTACGGTATTTGAATCAGCCTCAGTTCAGTTTGAAAGGTCTCTAAGCTTGTCATATTCGTTTAAAATAGATCAGGGTCTACCGCAGGTACGGGAACAGGAGGTTCAACAGGGCATTCTTGTTCCAGAACAATGCAACTTCCTTAAGTGTGAGATAAAATAAAATTTGTTCTTCCACCTTTTGAACTTGAGACCATCAAACTTAGAGGGTTTGTTAGAATCAAACTTCAACACTTAAGAAGAAAGGCCATAATACATATAAAATTTACTCTTTAAATTTTAAAATATATA